>MU225820.1:5311977-5326553 GCA_018584345.1 Thuja plicata | reverse complement strand
CACCAGTGCAATAAATATTTCCAAGAATCCAGTCATGCATGCAAAGACTAAACACATTGCCATCAAGTATCATTATTTAAGAGAACAAGTTCAAGAAAAATAGGTCATACTTGAATATGTGCAATCAGAAGAACAATTGGCTAATATCTTCACCAAGCCACTACCCAAGGATACATTTGAGTACCTAAGAAAAAGACTAGGGGTCAAACCCATGTCTACTAGTCAATAAAAGGACTGAAGGCTGCACCAGCCATATATTAATCAAAATATCATTCAAGATTGATGCAAGAAGAAAATGAACTTCAAAGCTACATCTATATACAGAAAGGTATATATCAAAACTGAGCACCAGAACATATTGTTATATTGATAATGGATAAGGGAAATTCAAGGAATATATTATGGATAGAAGAAATTGTTTGACAGAATGTCAGATATTTGACAAATATTTGTTTGGAATTGTTTTCAAAGGGAGAGAATGTATCCATATTATCATCAGAAACTATTTATTATCAGATTACTCCAAATAGGGAGAGATCATATCCATAGGGAGAGAATTTGTATCAATGTTGCAAACAAAAGATTGTATCAATATTGCAAACAAAAGATAGAGATATCAAAGAAGAAGAGAGAGAAATTGACACTGATAGAGGACACAACACATTAGAAGAAGAAACAAGGAAAGATGCAAGAATCAAATCTAAGCTAACACAGAGCTTACCGGCAGTCAGACATTTTTATCAATTATCAAAACAAACTATTTGGTAATTTGATGAATCTCAACAATTGTATTTCATGTTGTATTAGAAATAGTATAGTGTGATAATATAGCATGTTGCCATCAATTCCAAAGGGAGAGATTGATGACATGTAACTGATTGAATATTTGATAATGTTAAGTTGAAGATGATGCAAAACATTAAATTAGTTAATGGTTTGTATTGTCATTGATGTCAACTTGATATCATCTGTACGATCATGTACATAATGCCAAAGACTTCAGAAAATCAATGGAACAGAGGTTATGCTTTCAACAATGCATAAAATTCAAGTATTCAATAAGTGACAGACAATACCGACGGAGTGCACACCACTGGTAAAGAAAGAGAAAAAGTCATAGTGTTGCCCAACAAAGAAGAATCACAAGATGCCCAATGAGCTGAAAACAGTGTTTCCCGACGAGAAAGATCCAATGATACCCAATGGATAGAAATCCTGAAGCTAACTGAAGTTGCACCAACAGAACTGGCAGTTGTCACCGGTGATGAACTGCAGAATTGACCGACAGAATAGAGAGATCAGAAAATGACAAAATATCTAGCTGGCAGAGCTTAAGGATAGACTTAACTGATTGTTTTATTTTTTTTATTCAACCATAGTTAAGAAATTGATTTATACAGCTAGCAAGAAGATAACTATGAGATAAATCAGGAATTAAAGCCGTAAATCAAATTGGCTAGATTGTTTTTCACGCCAAGAATCAAGAATCAAGAATCAAGAATTAAAGAATATCATGTCTATATAAGAGACAAGCATAATTCATTACTATAAGCAATCATATACACGGGGGAGTGAATTGAAAGAAGATGTTGAAGAGAAACTAGTGAAGGATAAGCTTCATACAGTCATGATCAATCAAGCTAAGGGAGAGCTAAATAATTTTGCAGACACCGATGAATAGTGAAGCACAACATCACAAAGAAGAAAGTGTGAAGTACAAAGGAATTGAATTGATACATTGATTAGAGAGGTATTGTACATAAATAGATCTCAATATCTACAATTCAAAGTTGCATTAGAAACAGGTCATTGTGTTTCAGTTTAACCATTGAAGCATTAAGTCATTTAACAGAGTAGGACTTAACTGTCTCCTATAATTGAGGTATATCCTAATAGATTACCAAAAAGGTTGACTCATGATAGTAGCATCGGTCTTACCTAAAGCCTATTGACAGTCTAAAGGCCGATTCAAGGATGGTAGCATAGATGCCCCATACTAAGTGACAATCTATGTATAAAAATCCTCTAACAAGGTCACACTTAACAGTGTGTTTTTAACCTTTAATAGGGTTGGCTCCTAATAGGGCTCACTTTAGAAGAGTGAAAATTTGGGGTACCAGTCCCAGTGGTTTTTCCCTTAACAAGGTTTCCACATTAAAATCCATGTGTTATGTGTGTATGGTTTATTACTTTATTGTTTTACATTTCACATATGCATTTCTAGATTTATTGGTATACTCTGCATATTTACTGAGTATTGGTAAATAAGTTTTACTGCTTATTGGTAATCAAGGAGAATAAGGATAGACAAGGTAAACCGACAGACAATTATTTATTTTAAGTATTTCAAAGGCATACATCTTGTAGGGACTTAATAATTTGAGGTGTATTAATTGGTGGATTAAAGTTTAAAGGATAAATTATTGAGGCCACTAATTCACCCCCCCTCTCAGTTATTACTAATAGGTCCTACCGGGTGTGCCAAAATGTATGTGATAAAAACCTACCTTTCTAAAACAATCACCAAAATATGCAAACACAAAGATTAGCCATTAGTTTCAATAAAGGTTAGCATATTCAAGTAAAAGACTCATAAGGACAAGAAGTTTACACCACAACCTCTGATGAGCCAAACAAGTACACCCATGACTTGTTTATTTTCTCTTAGAGATGTTTGTGGGTGTGCTCTCCCAACACAATATCTAACTCCCACTTGATGATCAAGGATGCAAGCTAAATGACTAAAAGAGTGAAGAACTCAAGAAACAAGTATTAATAACTTGTCTCAAGCTCTCACCATGATTGATAATGCAAGATTAAACTAAGATGATATGAAAGAAACTAAGATTCATTCACCATTAAGCCTAAGATGTGATATCTATATTTTAAAATGAACTAAAAAGCATGGAAACATGAATATGAGCTAAGAAATCAAAAACTAAACTAGCATGATAACAATTCATAAAATGGAGATGATTTGCTCTATGCAAGAGCCTCTATTTATAGATTTTTAGAAGGAAGGAGAGGGCTTGAATGAGGTGGAGCACATGTGGAATCCACATAGGTGCCACATGAGGGACACATAAGCCATGTAAGAGGCCAAGTTTTCTCACACATGTGTGAACAACTTGTGATATGATGGGTCAAGGTGTACTTAAAGTAAACATGTGAAAGATCTTGTAAGAGGTGTAAGAGTTTTAGTCCAATGAAACACTTTTAGAAAGTGTAAGAAAGTGTCATCAAGGTTGTAAGAAACCTTGTTGGCTCCAAATTAGAATAAATTTAAAAAGTCAAATTTAAAAATTTTCTCACACGTGTGAGCAAATAATTAGGACTAATATGTGTAGGAATCCTGAAATTAGCCTAATTAACCTTAGTTAATTAGTGAGTAGGTCTATTTGGTGAAAGTGATATGAGGTAGGGTAGGATCTAGGTTAAAATTAGTTTAATCCATATTATATTTAGATTAATTGTGGTTTAGTAGAACTAAGTCATGTGGAGGAATAAATAAATTATAATTTTATTTAAAAGGGATTAATGAGGGAAATGTATATAAATATGATTTAATACATTAAAGGGGGAATAATATTTAAATACTATGAAGATGAATCATATTGAATTAAATAAATAAATTAAATAGATATAAGAATATAACAAATATAATTAATTAAAATTAACTATAATGTTATGGGAATATTAATTAAATTAATATAAGGATGATTTTGAATATTTACAAATTGTATCTTACCTTGATTCTTGTCATAATTCCAACATCTTTATCTCCAATTATCTTACCTGGTGAGCGGTGTCTCCTTATATACTTGGCTATAATAGGCTTGGTAGTCGGTGGAACTTCATTTCCATCATTCGGTGGTAGTTCTCTCTATTCAGGTTCCTCCTTGGTTTGTGCATTTGATAAAGTATCAGAAACATCTGGTTGAACATATACAAATCTTTGATAATCTGCAGGTTCCTTCTTGTTATCCTCATCATTTATCTTTACAAATTCATCAATTCTCACATTTGCACTTTCCACAATTTTGCTAGTAGATTTGTTAATAAATTTGTAAGATTCTCTCTTTGTAGAATATCATAATAATATTCCCTCATCTCCTTTAGAATAAAACTTACCATCTCTAGCATCTATAAGAATATAGCATCTACTTCCAAATACATTTAAATAACTCACATTAGGGTTGTGATCATACCAAATCTCATATGATCTCTTGTGTGTACCTTTTTTCAATTGTACTCGATTAAGTATATAAGCAGCGGTGCTGACTGCTTCTCCCCAATGAGTTTGAGAAATACCCTTCTCAATCATCATTGTTCTCACACAATTAATAATGGATATATTTCTCCTTTCAGCTATACCATTCTATTATGGTGTCCTTGGTGCAAACATTTATCTCTTTATTCCATGTTCATTACAGAAGAGTGTAAACTCATCAGAAGTAAACTCTCCTCCTCTGGTAGATCTCAGACACTTCAATTTTCTTCCTGTCTCCTTTTCAACTCTTGCCTTGTACCACTTAAACATCTAGAAAGCTTTAGATTTCTCTTTTAAAAACATGACAAAAATCATTCTACAATAATCATCAACAAACAAAATGAAAAATCTATCACCATAATAGCTTTTTGTTCTCATCGGTCCACATAGGTCAATGTGCACTAAGTCCAAAATTCCTTGTGTAACATAAGACTTGTAAAACTTAACTTAGTCATTTTTCCCACTTGACATTCCTTGCACATGGCATTCTTAGATTTATCTAATCTTTGTAGACCTCTTACTATATTATTTTTTCTCACTTTAATTAGATTGTCAAAAGTTACATAACACAATCTCTTGTGCCATAACCATGCATCTTCAACTTTAGCATACAAACAACTCTTAATAGATGTATCAAGGTAAAATAGGTCACCTTTAGATTTTTATCTAGTGGCAATCAAAATTCCTTTATGATCAAATAATTTTACCTTCTCATTCTTAAATATTAATTAGTGTCCTAAAATTTTTAGTTGTGCCACACTCAACAAATTGTACTTTAATCCTTCAACCAAATATACATCATCACATTTCATATTATTTAATAGAATTATAGAACCTTTACCTTTCATAGGATATGAAACATCATTACCAAATCTAACCTATCCTCCATTACGTTCTTCCATATTAATGAATTTAAGTGTGTCACCAGTCATGTGGTGTAAACACCTACTATCTATAATCTAGGTATCATTTTTCTTACATGTGATATTATGCCTTTTTCTTCTTTCTCTTCTTCAAAATAATTTTCCTTTACAGAAACATATACAACTTATTCTCCATCATCATCATCTATGTCATCATTAGTTAGTCCTTCATTAGTAATATGAAATGACTAATTACCTTTATTTTTGTAATCTTGAAATCTCCTGAATCTATTTTCTCTTTGCTTCTCATCTCCATTGTCTTTCTTCTCATCACTGCCATTATTAGGGCATCTAGAAGCAATGAGTCCAATCTTGTTACATTTAAAAAATTTCAAGGGTATCTTACCTCGGTACTTTCCTTTACCTCTCTGTAGTCTTCTAGCTAGTAGAGCTTCAAATTCTCTTTCATTTTCTTCATCTTCAACATACAGTTCTTCTAACTCACTCTTGTAGCTATAGAATCTTTCATTAGCACTACTTGCATAACCATCACTAGGTCTAGAATACCTAGAAAATCTAATCTTCAAATATGATTTAAATGCAGACTCAATCCTAGTAGTAGCAGGTAAACTATTATCAAAATCATTAAGGTCAAAAGAAATCAACTTACCAATAGTGTCATCCAGTGAAACATTCATCTAAGGAATGGATCTTAGTTCTTGTATTACAAACACTCAGATGACATACATAGGTAACAATTTCCTTAACAATTTTATTGTCACATCTTATTCAGTTATTTGTCCTCCAGCACCTCTGATAAGATTCATTGTTTCCTTTAGTCTGGTTTTGTATAGTGTAATATTTTCTCCTTCTTTAATTCTCATAGAACCAAAAATTCCCTCTTAAGGTTTCAACTTTTTCCTTCAGAACATGCCAATTTCCACCATGTATCAATTCAATACTATCCCACATCTTCTTTGTTGTATCACATCCTATAAGGTCATTGAACTCTAGATCAATGAGAGTAGATGATATATCAATCATTTCTTATGTGTCATCTTATTTTTCTCTTATCTTCCCAATTTTCAAAGGACTAGATAGAGGTGGTGTATACTCATTTTTAACATAATATCCAATCCCAGATAGGTGGAAGCTCATTTGGTTTTTCCATGTAGAGAACTTATCTTTATTCAACTTAGGTGCCTCCCTAATATACATCTTAGGATCTTTAACTCAAGTCTTTTAAACTCGTCTCTTGGAGTAGTCAACTGTAATACCAATTGTTGGATTACTAGGGGGGGGGGGGGAATCATAAAGCTATGATTCTTTAAACTTAAAAACTTAACTCTAATTCAACTCGGTAGGATAAACAACATAAGCAACTGAATCACCAAATGTCTTCGATAAATCAAATAGTAACTTGCATAAACAATAAATAACATGGAGATTAATCATTCAATGCATTTGACACCAGATTTAATGAGGAAACCCAATTTGGGAAAAACCTTTGTAGGAATTGTCACCCACAAATGAAAATATTCTTCTAAAGTATTCTTATGAAGTGTTAAAGATTACTATACACATTTGTAAAATGTGACCCTGTTAGGGGATTTACCTTGGACCCATTAAGATCTTCAACCTATTAGGAGTGACCTAATTAGAGGGCTTTGAACACTCTTTTATAATGTCACCTTTCTCAAATATTTTACAATAAGAATGTTAACTCCACTTAGTTAAGAGATTTTTCTATTATAAATACAAGTAAGAAACAATATGTAAATTGATCTATAAAACTACAACTACCTCTTGCTTGATCAGATCCCTTATGCACTTTGTAACTACTGGCATCAACACTTCATCAATATCTTCTCTTAGACTTATATTATCACTTCTTTTCTCTTCACTGTAGCACTTGGTAGCACTTCAACATTCAACTTGCCAGCCATTTGTTCTTCAAATTCATCCTTTAAATAGACTCTATTTTTGCCTCTTAATGTCCTTGATTAGGTTGTCCTTCAATCATGCTCAACCATTAGATTAAATTTTTGAACTAACTCAGTGAACTTGAAACTTGGTTAGCCAATTTGGCATCACCTCAAAACTTGCACTTTTCTTGGAAATAAAACCTTCACTCTCACCACTTAATCTATACCATAGACATCTTCCTTGAATTTTCCTGTGAGTAGATCTTGTAACCAACTTCTTTTTCATTCTTGGAATCCTCTAGATCACTGTAGCTCACAAGTTGATGCATTCTTATCCTTGTTTCTAACATTTGTTATTCTCGACAACTAAATCTTGGTTTGGGGACTAACATGCACTACTCGGTAATGTCTCAGTGTCCTGACCAACTTTCATAACCCTTTACCAACAGATTCTCTCTGCTCGGTAGCTTAACTCTTTAGTTTTACCAACTTGCCCAATCTACTTTACTGACTTAATAAAGTAGAATCCAATTATATCAAGGTGATCTTATCATTGTCTGATCTTTATCTATTGCCCAATTAAATCAACTCCAAAATATATATAAATTCAATATGAAGCAGAAATAATTTGCTTGACATCAATGATAAAATAACAACTGATCTAATTCTTTCTACAATCTTGTATACCTATGATCTTGGTCTTCATCATCATCTCCATCAGTTAAGTAACACAAAACATGTTGGAAAAAAAATAGTAAGGTTCCAGATCTTCACCCTTGAACATTCTCTAGCTCCATAAGTTACGTTTGGATCCAAAATAACATGCTATACTACCATGCCAGCCAAGAAAAATAAGAACACCAACATGCCACAAGAAAATATCCAAATATGATCACATAAATCAATGTGATCCAAAAAAAAAAATAGGACATGATCTATAAAAATCAATAAAACATGAAATTCCATAGAAATAACCAAAACAACCATGTCTCATAATTCGTCATTATCTCTACATTATTCAACAGGAATATCAATCAACAACCTCTGTCACTTATGGAAAATAGATTTCCAACATTCAAATCATGAACCACTCACGCTAAGGACACACATCCATGTCCTAAACTCACCATAGAGTTAGTAACAAGAAATATTACATAACCAAACCATACCAATCCAAATACTGAAACATTGTCTCTTCCTGAACATCCAAAATATCAGTCTATGATCAATCATTCATAACTAACTCAAATCACCATACAAACGTCTATAAATTTACATAAGTCAAATAAAGACATCCTTGAAACCTTTAGTGTCTCTCTAAAACATATTTTTCATCTCTTAACAATCTCTCCCTCTTAGTCTCACACTTATTTTTAACATTTTTTTTCATCTCTCCCTCTTTGACATCAATGACAAAGGCACATATATGCACTAAATCATAGAAGCCAAAACATCAATATTGGACTGATGCACATCAATGCATCTCTAGCTCTGACCAGGAGGGAAAATAACCACAAGATTACCTCGAAGATACTCAAAAGTATCCTTTGGAAAGAGCTTCATGAAAATATCTACAATATTATGTTGGATGATATCAGTTTTGGTTACTGATCATGTTGTTGATATTCATGTTTTGTCAGTGATGTCAACATATATTTCTATGGAGAAGACAGACTGGCTACTTAACTGGAAGGAGTGTACGGACACTATACGGATGATTCAGAATGATCAAAGTTAGATTTATGTAGAAATATGTGTGCTGAAATTATTCCTAAGGTCGGTTGGCTCTATGTTACATACTATGGATGTTATAGTTGATTTAGTGAAGACTAGTTTTCTGGACTGTAACTATAATTCTGGACAGAGCAGGTCTCTGTGTTTCAGTTATATCTTTCTGGTGAAGATATTTTAGAACTTGAAAGCTTACTGATGGACAACCAACATATGGTAGAGTAATGGGTTGAGTTAGATTGTTGTTTGGATATTGATGCTGTTAGCTATGGCATGTATTCTGGAGAAGACCTATTTCCTGGCCAAATTTAGACATATAGCGTGTGAAGTTAATTGTTAGCATGAATTACAGATCTGAAATTATATGTGATTGATTGTAAATAATGTATACTTGTTTTAGATATCATGTGTATCTTAGCAAGGGGCTATGTAATTATTTGTATGGTGGAAATCCTTAATTGGCTGACCTAGTTAATTATGTATTAGGAAAGCTTAACTGGCTGACCTAATGAATTATTGTAAGAGGGTATATATGAATGATAAATTCTTGTGGAGAAGTGTGAAAGAGAAAGATAAGGATAAAGAGGTGTGGAAGCTGTGAAGCTTGTTGACTACTGGATACAAAGAAGAGTCGATACTTCATTGGAATTGAACAATCAAAGATAGTTACCATCAGACAGTTCACTGAAATGTGTATTTTCTTTATACACTTGATTCAGATTGTAAATCTTTGAGGGTGGCTTTAACCTTCTTTGGGCAGTGTGCCTTGGCAGTGAGCCTACTATTTTCTTTGACTCCTAATAGGGTTTGTCTCCTAACAGGGACTGTGTACTGTAATGTTGTAACAAGCTCCCAATAGGGCTAACATCTTTTAACAGGGATACTATACTATAAGTACATTATTTGTGGGTGTTAATTCCCAATAAGGTTTTACCTTTAACAGGGTTTCCTCAACAATAAATATTGTGTTATGGTGTTGGCATTTACTGTGTTATCATTTATATTTGCAGATTTAATTTATAAAGTTTAAAGTTTAATAATCTATATTACAACTAATTCACCCCCCTCTTAGTTGTCTTGTGGAATGTTATTCCTAACAATTGGTATCAAAGCTATTGGTCCTCAGAAAGAAATTTTAACAGCTTGAGGTGATCCTAAAGATGACTTACTACTAGAAGGATAGTCCAAAGTTTGATCCTGAAAACTTTGACAGTTGGCAGAACAAGATGAGAACACATTTGCTATGTCTGGGAATTGATTATTGGATGATAACAAAGAAGAAGGAAAAGGTAGCGACTAAGGATGAATTAGAGAAAGCCACTAAAGATCAAAAGAAGCTATTCTCATGAAATATGGTTCCAAGGGAGTCCTTAATCAGCACACTATCAGAAGGATAATTTACTGAAGTAAAGGACTTGGACTCTCCACATGAAATTAGGACAATATTGGAAGCACTATATGTTGGAGACAAGTTTACAAAGAAAGCAAAGTTACAAAACTCGAAGACAAAGATGGAATCAATAAAGATGAGAACATTAGAGCATATGGATAGAGAATTAATGAAGTGGTTACTAGTATTAGGAACTCTGGAGGAACTTACAGTGAGGAAGAAGTGATTGCAAAGATACTCAGATCATTGACACCTGCATACAGAACCAAGGTTCAGGCTATAGAGGAGATCATACCTTTGACACCGAACTTCACCAGAGAGATGTTGATTGGAAAGCTAACTACATTTGAAGCCAAAGAATTGGGAGATACTTTACCTAAGGTTGAGTCAGCCTTCAAAGAAACTGTGCACAAAATAAAAATAATCTTACCTAGAAATGTAAGCATGAGCAGTAGTGACCTAAGAGAAGAACTTGGAGCCTATGCTGATGAATGGGAAAAAATACAAAAAGAATAAAGGAAGCTAGATGAAATCGTAGCACTGATTTCTAGAAGAGAAAAGAGAGGTAAGGGTAAGTTTGAGGGAAAGTTACCTTTGAAATGTTTTTCATGTAACAAGATTGGTCATTTTGCATCTAGATGTCCTACAAGAATTCCAAAGCACAAACCTAAGTTTTTCAAGTCTAAGTTCTCAAAGGATAAGGAATGTTATTATGCTATTAAAGGTATATCTGATGATGAAGATGGTGACTATGATGAAATTGGATTTATTTCTATTAAGGGTGATGAACCTATGCATGAAGAAAAAACATTAGTATCCCGAGTTGAAAATAAATCTGAATAGGTCATAGATAGTGGTTGTTCACATCATATGACTGGAGATAAAAATAAGTTTGTGAGTTTGAAAAGACATGATGGTGGTTTTGTTAGATTTGGTGACAATACTCCTAAACTTATTATTGTAATTGGATCTCTTTCCTTGGATGGAAACACTAACACTAACAATGTATTACTTGTTGATGGACTTAAGCACAATTTGTTGAGTTTAGGAAAGCTAGTGGACAAGGGTTATCAACTGAACTTCATAAATGGAAAATGTTCTATCAAGAGTAAAATAGGAGACTTGATAGCATCTAGTACTAAATCCAGAGGTAATTTATTTGAATTGAACACATCTGAAGCTTCTTGTTCTATTGCGAAGGTTGATGATAGTTGGTTATGGCATAGAATATTTTGTCATGTTAATTTTGATAACACTGTGAAGGAAAGTATGACAAAATCAATAAGAGATCTACCTAAAATTGTAAAGCCATCTAACACTATGTGTAGAGAATGTATTATGGGGAAATAGAATACAAGCACTTTCAAGAGAAAGCATATTCAGCAAAAGGGAAGTTGGATCTGGTGCATACAGATCTATGTGGTCCTACAAGAACAAGATCATACTATGATGAAAGGTATTTTATACTTTTTGTTGATGAACTTTCTAGAATGATGTGGGTTACATATTTGAGAGAGAAATCTGAAGCATTTGAAAAGTTCAAGTTATTCAAAGAGGAAGTTGATAATGAATCTAGTTTAAAGATGAAGTGTTTGAGGTCAGACAGGGGAGGAGAGTTTACATCAGAACTATTTAATACATACTATGAAGAAAATGGAATACATAGACAAACTTCAGCTCCTAGAACTCCACAACAGAATGGGATAGAAGAGCGAAGAAATAGAACCATAGTAGATGTTGTGAGGACTATGTTTCTAGAAGGAAATGTGTCACATGTTCATTGGAGATAAGAAGTTGGCACTGATGTGTACACATTAAATAGAATTTAGATCAGAGAAGGTACAAATAAAACTCTCTATGAATTATGGTTTGATCATGCACCTACTATGAAATATTTCATAATATTTGGTAGTAAATGTTATATCAAGAGAGATGATGAGATAGGAAAGTTTGATGCTAGAAGTAATGAAGGAATATTTCTTGGTTATTCCACTAAGAGTAAAGTATATAAATGTTTCAATCTAAGACTGGGGAAATTAATTGAAAGTGCCAACATGAGGATAGATGAAAAGTTTCAAATCTAGGAAAGAATATATGATTGTGGTCAGATAACAGAAACAAGAGAAGCTAATGTTGAACCTGAAGGACCCTTGATGATCAAGAATGAGATTGAAGAAGAAGAACAGGCCGAAGCTACTAAGACATTGAAGACACCAAGGTATGTAAATATAAACCATCCTAAAGATCAAATTATTGGTGATGCAAGAAAAGGCATGATGACTAGATCTAGAGTTAGAGATGAGATGTGTTTGATTTCTCAAGTTGAACCAAAGACTACTGATGAAGCTTGTAAATATGAATCTTGGACAAAATCCATGGAAGAAGAACTAGAATAGATAAAGAAAAATAATACTTGGGAATTGGTTCCAAGACCTAAGAACAAAAATATGATTGGCACTAAGTGGGTTTTTAGAAAAAAGATGGATGAGCAAGGCACAGTGGTAAGAAACAAGGCTAGACTGGTATGTAAAGGCTACTCATAACAAGAAGGCATAGACTACAAAGAAAAATTTGCACTTGTTTCTAGATTGGAAGCTATGAGACTATTCCTTTCTTATGTTGCACATAAAGACTTTAAAGTGTATCAGATGGATGTGAAGTCAGCATTCTTGAATGGTGATCTAGAGGAAGAAATGTACATTGAGAAACCTGATGGTTTTCCTTTGACATATGATGAAAACATGCTTTGCGGACTGAAGAAGGCTCTGTATTGACTAAAACAAGCACCAAGGGCAAGGTATGAAAGAATAGATAAACATCTACTTCATCTTGGTTTTAGAAAAGGTAATGCGGATAGTAATTTGTATTTAAGAGCTGATGAAGATGGAATTTTAATTATAGAAGTTTTTGTTGATGATATCATTTTTGGAGGCAATGATAAAATGAGTAAGAAGTTTACTAAAGAAATGGAGAATGAGTTTGAAATTTCAATGATTGGTGAGATGAAATTTTTTCTTGGTTTGCAAATTAATCAGAGTAATAATAGAATTTTTGTATCTCAGACCAAGTATCTTAAATAAATGTTGAAGAAATTTGGAATGGAAGATTGTAAACCTATTGGTACACCCATGGTGACAGGGAACAAACTGACTAAAAGTGATGAGACTCAAAGTATTGGGAAGACTAAGTACAGATCAATGATTGGTGGTCTACAATATCTAACACACACTAGACTAGATATTACCAAGGCAGTTGGAATTGTGACTAGATACCAGGCAGATCCTAAAGAGACACATTTTTTTGTTGTGAAAAGAATTTTTAGATATTTGAAAGGAAAAGTAGAATATGGATTATGGTATGAAAAATTTGATGATTTTGCATTGCAAGCTTTTACTGATGCTGATTGGGTAGGTAATGTGGACGATAGGAAGAGTACAAGTGGTGGTGCATTTTTCCTTGGGAAAAGGTCAGTTTCTTGGTTGAGCAAGAAGAAAAACTATATTGCTCAATCTATTGCTGAGTCAGAGTATGTTGCTACTACAATAAACTATACACAAGTCATTTGGATGAAACAAATGTTGAAGGACAATGGAATAATTTTCAAAGAACCAGTAATTATCCATTGTGATAACACCAACACAATGAATATGTCAAAGAATCTTGTAATGCATTCAAAGACTAAATATATTTCCATCAAGTATCATTTCTCGAGGGAGAAGGTAGCAGATAGAGAGATTAAACTAGAGTATATTAGCACCAAGGAACAGATAGCAGACATATTTACTAAACCTTTGCCAAAAGATGATTTTGAATATCTTAGAGGTATGCTTGGGATGATGGCCCCTCCTAGTGAAGACTAAAATGATGCAGATTGTTGGGTTTAATGGGAAGTAGTACTAAGAGGGGAGGAGTGAATCAGTACCTCTAAAATGTTTTCTTATTCTTTAATCAATTAATCTTAGTAATCAATTGCATATCCATTCAATCTGATCTATACTATATTTGTGTAATTTGTATCAATTCATAACATTAATAAACATGTAAGCCATTCATAGAAACATTCATGAACATAATAGACACATAACACAAGATATGATATCGCAGAAAACTCCTATTAGGAAATAAAAATTATAGTGGGGATGGCACCCACAAACTTCACTATCTGTAGAATGGAAGGGGTCGGTTAAGGCTTACAATTTTGATAACTTCTGATGATCTACCCTATTAGGAGTATCGGTGGAGACCAATTAAATTCTACTCTGTTAAGATCTTTTAGCAACACTATTAAGTGTGCACTTGGTTAAGAGATTTGATATTGGACTGTTAAATCCACCTTTCTTGAAAGGAATTTTTACACTTTGCTCCACTTGTTAGAATGATAGAAAATTACAAATTGA
>MU225820.1:5275676-5288786 GCA_018584345.1 Thuja plicata | reverse complement strand
TGTTGGTAAATTAAATGTTGGTGACTACTCATTGAAACATGTTCATCACACAGTAGTCATTTATTCTGAAGGTTTATAAACATGTTATACTTGTAACTCATTATGAAACTCTTAAATGTAATTAGATTAATTAATATTGTTTGAGTAGAAGTGTTAGGGAACCTATGAGGACTAGGAAATCTTAGTTATGTTGCACTCATGTTTTGTGAGAATATGTGTATCGATTCTTTTTAATATGTGCATTGTAATAGTTTTATAAAAAAAAAATTTTGACTTCATCTTTAGAGATTAGATGTTCAATCCTCTTGGGTTCCCTGGCGGGGCGTTACAGTTAATCTACTTTAAGTACCAGAGCAAAGGACGTGAAGAACACAAAGCATAAAATACCACTAACCTAGAAGATAGAATGCCGACAACACCATCTAGAGAACTCTTCCTTCTTCATTAACATCTCTTCCAACAAGCATTGGTGCATGTTACAATGGTGGCTCCAATGGAACATTTAACTACTGAAATATTAGAAACTATGGAGTATTGAGCTCTGCAACTTAAGAACTAAGAAAAATCAAATTGCTATTATCTATGGATTGCAAAATCATCAATTTCACCAACCCTTGGAATGAGGCCAGACTTATTATTTATACATATCACTTGACATAAAACTAACCTAACTTATTTTACACTTTTACAATATAATACTATTTTCTAGTGGCCGGTACTACCTGCACCATGTTACAAAAGACCTCAAGACAGAGAAGGTCTGACATGTCAGAAGAATAAGAAAAGAAGAGAGGGGTGGAAGAATCAGCCTTGAGAAGAGAGCTGGGAAGAAAAGGAAGAAATCCAATCCCCTGGGGATCGAGGCTACATGCCTCATAAATGGGAAACTGGTGCCTTGTCTCCGATGCGCCAGGTGTAACATTGAAGCGGTGCCTTGGCAAGACCATCCATCAGAAAACCTCTTGTCAGTCAGATGTGCCTTTTTGTGGTTACCTATCTTCTAACAACCTTTACCAACTACCTTGAAAGTGACCAGTCGGTCTTGGGAACCAAGACACAGATCACTTAAACAATACAAAAATGTGGGATCTCAAACTTTGGGATCTGGGAGTTGGGCTCCCAAAGAATAAAGAATACAAAACATTTCTCTGCCACCCAGAGAATATTTATTGTTGTTTGCTATCATTGAAGGTCTAGAGGAGAGGGGAGATCCTATCTTCATCAATGTCTCTAAGTCCATCCCTACGATACTTGGCCACCTCAATCTGCTCACCCAGGTCTAGAATATTTGCCTTAAATTCTTCGGCCATTTTTGCCACATCGTGACCTCTGAGCACCATGCAAGTTATTCACATCATCTTTTCTCTATCTATCCCCTTCGGGATTTGGTACCTTGATTCCATTAATTCATCAAACATCCCCAAAATATACTCCTCTGAAGTGCATGTGTCGGTGCTAAACATATCAGCTCCGGAGACCTTAAAAAAAAGACTTATACAAATTGAAAGAATATTGGACCGCATTGGTCTTATCACATAAGGTTCCTACCAGTTGCTTGATTACCCCCAATGTGAGGTCAATTATGGAGTGTTGGGTCCTTACAAAATCAAATGATTCCATCCCCCAAAATTTTGGACTCGGAGACAACCTCCTCTCCAATGCGGATGAGTTCCTCCAACTCAACCTTCCATGCTTTGTAATTTTCAATATCTCCCTCCCAGATGAAGATGGTAGTTTCGGCTTGGTGTAAGACATGGCGGGACGCATATAGTTTTGGGAGTGTGGACACTAGGAAATGCCATACATTTCCCAACTGTAAGATCACCTATTCATGAACCACCTAGGCCTTTCTTTTCATCGCCTGTAACATGTCTATGTCACCTTGAGGAAGTGGTGCATCGAATGTGGAGGCACCCAGGGGAATGACAGTGATAGGTTGGGCCAACTTTGTTAGCAACCCCATAAGGTTTGCATTTTTCTCTTTCTCTACCTTGAATTTCTGAGCTTCTTTCTCATAGCGAGCCTCTACTGCCTTGGATGCTTCTTTTAACAGTTCTAACTCACCCTATTTTCCTCTCTTCCCCAATGACACCTCTGTGACATTGTAATCTATGGCCTTAGCCATTACTTTGTCCACATTTGGGGAAGGTGTCACGATCACTACAATTGTATCTCCGCCCAGCTCAGTCCAAAGGGTGTGGATTGTCTGAGCTTTCTTAGCCTTTTTTGGGTTTTGCGCCTGCACCATCATCTCCACCAAGGAGAGATGGGCCTTGGGTTTTGTTGGGGCCTTCCTCTTTTGGGATTCCACCAACCACTATCACGGTAGAGGTGGCTTTGCAGCCAAAATATGCTCTTGTGATTTCTCCCTGGGATCTTGTTGTGCCCCTTCAATAGTATGAGCTACTTCTGGCATATACACATATACACAAAGATACAATATTTATGAGCTCTTTAAAAATTTACACAACATCTACATGACTAAACCTAAGGAAAAATACAACATATACACTAATCTACAGCTGCACAGAGGGTGGAAAACCCCCTGGTAGAGCCAACCCACCAACGAGTGGTGAACCAAAAATAGAAGATGCAAAAGGCCAAAAAGAACCCAAACCAGAATGAAGCGAAACCAAAAAGAATAAAGCGAAACCAGAGAACCTAACTGGAAATTTGAAGAACAGAAAGGAAAGAATACCTTAGGACTATTCTGCAATAGTTTCAACCTTTGAATGATCACTGATCAGCACCAAAAATCAACTCATGATTATCCACTAAGCTCAGTGTAATTTGCAACTTAATCACACTTCAAATCGCCAAGGAATCACTCTAAAAGCTCTAAGTATTTTAATTGCGGTAACTGTGAAAGTGACATGTAATTTCTATTTATACCCAAGGTAAAAACAAAGTTACCTTCTTCCCCTCAAGCTTCTAAACAAGCAAACCTCTAGACTCCAGGGCTGGGGATCCCATGCAACCATACCTCCCTGCGAGGAGAAGACATCATGGTAGAGAATCCCAGAGTTTGGAATTCACCTCTGAAAAGAACAACCAACTCTGGGACCGGGTCTTGGAGACATGAAAGACAAAAGTAGAAAGAAAAACAAACCTCATGGGAGGGAAAACTTGGAGGAGAAACAACAAAAACAAAGAAGGTAGAAAGCAAGGCAAGAGCCAAAAGTGAAAAGAGGGGACCCAACATTTTGCACACAAAATGTAGGGATGGGTATGCAGGGCATAATGAATGGTGACTATCTGGGATGAATTCCTTAGCACATTTGAGAATCGCAAAATCTCTGGTTACCAAAATTGAAACCAATAGTTGCTCAGAGCATTTTGTTTGTAAGGCGTGAAGTATCTGAAAAAATCTGGCTCGTACATGATTCAATCCTTGGTCTTTTGTCAGTTGTGCAATATGTGCTTTGGAAGAAAATCAAGCTGATGACCTCTAGGAGAAGTAGAGAAGGGGCACTAAATATATTCATTCAAAGTCTTCAAATTTTTTTATTTCTCCCAAATACCGGAGTTTTATTCTATCTTTTCTTTCCTATCATTTTATTCTTTTCTGGATGGGGGGGTGGTACTTCTTTCACCATTAAGCTTAAGCTTAGCTAAATTTAACGGTGGTACTTCTTTCACCCTTACATCCACTCCAATTTTCAAAATAGGGAAGAAAATCTCCAGACCTGGGAAGGGTTTTAAAAGTTTAGACTTGGGCCAAAAGACTAGTGCGACCGATCTACTCTCGGTGTGTTCGATTAGTTTTTCCTTTTGATTTTGAGTTAACTGATTACCAAGCTTCCAAGGATACATCCGATGAAGATTACTCATAGCTTGTTAGCCATCTTACAATAACTCTGGAGATCAGACCAATTTGACCATGCTAACCATAGATTCCATGTTCACCGTAATGCCAAAGGTACTGTCCCAGAGTCTAGATGTTATGTGAAGCATACCAGCCTAAAAAAGGGAGAAAGATATTGGAAACCTAGAAAAGAAAGAACAAAGCCAAAAAACAAAGAGAAAAGGGGGTGTCCCTAGAGGACAGTTGACAAAACTATTTACAAGATGAGGCACTCCAAATGGAGCACCAAGAAAGAAATATCTACAAACAAGAAGATTTACATATAATACAACTTCGGACAAACCTGCCTTATTTGAAATAATGTTTGAGAAATTGTCCATTGATAGGAAATGGGATGGGTTCTCCAGTCATGGTGTTGAGGTGATAGGTATTTTCCCCACAGATCTTTGAGATCAAATATGGTCTGAGCCAGAGCCGTTGAAATTTAGTGTGCTTTCCTTTCTTTTCCCAAGCTTTATCCCACAAGAGGACCAAGTCCAAAATCTGAAAGGCCTTATGTTGGGATCTTCGATCAAACCATCGCTTCACTACTGTTTGATGACATGCAAAATGTTCAAGGGCTGTGTCTCTTTGTTCCTCCATCTGCACCAAATTTAGGAGCCAAACCTCCATGATGTTGTCCCCATTGCCAAATTCCTGCATAAACTGTAAGACCGGGATTTGTAAGTTAATTGGGAACACTAGGTTCTAGTCGTAAACCAAATGGAATGGGGGTGTCCCCAGGGAAGCCTTAATTTGAATATGATTCACCCAGAGGGTGAATCTCATCTTTTGGTGCTAGTCCTAGAGATTCTGTTCTAATAGGTGTTTGATCACTTTAAGCAAACTCTTGTTGGTTGATTCAACAACACCATTTCCCTGGGGGTAATAGTTGCTGGAGAATTTTAGAGTGATCTTCCGGTCATAGGTCCATTCAAGTAACTGTGCTAAAGAAAATGCTAGACCATTGTCACATACTATAGTGAAGGGCATTCCAAATCTTGTGATGATGTTTTCTTCCAAGAATTTTATAACTACGTCCATCATATTGATTTTACAAGGTATCACTCCAGACCACCAGGTGTAGTAATCAATAGCAGTTAGAATGTATCGGTGGGTTGAAGAAAATTTGGGGTTGATTTTCCTGATGAAGTCAAATTCCCATTGGGTGAAAGGTCTAGCTTCAAAGACCGGCTGCAAAGGCATAGCCGGGTTCCGCTCATGGTGTGCCACGGTCTGACAAGTATGGCACTTTCAGACGTGAGTGTGGACATCTTTAAAGATACAGGGCCAATAATATCTAGCCCAAAGGATCTGATGGGTAGTGGCATCAGTTGAGCCATGCTCAGTTCCAAATGGCCTGTGGAATTCTTTGATTACTGATAAGCCTTTTTTACTAATTTTATTATATTAATCCTTGCACTTTGTTTTTAAGTATTATCAAAATAGTTGTGAACTTTTAAGTCAGTTGAACTTTTGTTAAGTATAGAAAAGAACCATTAAGCCATGGGTGGAATAGATATGTCATACTATGCCAAAACTATATATATGCTACAGTATTTCATATAATAATCTGAATGTATGTGCTAACATCTGGATTAATTTGATAAGCTACTTACATGAATATCTTTTGCATATTAACTAATCTTGCCAGGAAGTAGGAGTCATTGGGAGTGGTCAACAGCATTGAAGGAGGACGTAAAGACCAGCTTTGTGTGGATAAGACATCATGACATTAGAAGACATGGCTGCCACAAATCAGGAGCCACTATTTCATAAATGCATAAATGTAGCTCTGCTATATTCCCTTCGTATTACCAGCATGTTGACTTGATCGCCCAGACTTCATTGTGCACATCATGGGCCGTTGCACTTTTTATTCTCTTTCTTTGGCACGGTTTTAGTTAGTTAGTTCCTTTTCTATTTTGGAATAAAGAATTCAATCCTCTATTTATAGGGAGGAGACTATTTTTTTGTAAGTTTGGATTTTTGAAGGGAGTACAATGTTCTGATTGTATCTTGCACAAGAAGTTCATTTCTAGTTTTCATGTCTTATTCTCATGTAATCAGTTTTGAAAGATAATGAAATAACTCTTGGTTCATATTCTATGTTCATAGATTAGAAAAATCCAACCAATGGGGCCCACTTGGTAGGTGGATTAGAGTAGAAGTAGAATGGATTTACATTATGCATTTCCAGTATTCTAGATATAAGATTACAGTTTCTTCCTACAGCATTCTACTTTGTGAATGTTCCTGCAGCACCTGCAAGGATAGCTATAGTGAATACTCTAGGTTGAAATAATAGATTTAAGTAGAGTTTGCAAGTTGTAGCATTCATTTTAGTAAGGACTAAGTGTGTTTCCCTTCCTGCATCCTTAGTATAGATTTTTTTCATGTATTTTACTTTCCTGCAGCATAGGTAGATTGGCTCCTTAAGGAACTTAATGCACATATTTTGTTGTACCATTTCAAGTATATGTCCCTAGGTTGAAAAACTAAATGCACCTCATGGTGGGAGAAGTGATCCTTAGGTTGAATACATTATTCCTAAGAGAGGCTTTGGGCATGATTACTAAGCACCTATTGTGAGACAGTTCAATTACCTTTGCAGCTTGAACTCTATCGATGCACCGGAGGTACACTCCTTCATAGTTCTTGCGGAAAAGTGTGGCATTTTTTATCATAAAGTGTGTGATTTTCAACCGTAGGGTGTGGCATTTTTTTGGAGGCAATCCCTCTGGGCATCGGTTATTTAACAGCAAGTACACTAGGTCTGTGTACCATGGATCTTGAGTGATGGACTCCACTGTATATGTCTGACATTCGATGTGGGGAGTCTCTTCTACCATCACTCTACATAGCCCTTGGCCTTGGACTATCTTCATGGGTTGCATTTCCAAATTGTATTCCTAGAGGATGGCCATCCATTTCTACCATCTTTCACCCAATTCACTCTACATCAACAGAGATTTCACTGCCTGGTCCAGGATGATAGCATGCACCTTGCTCCAAAGAATATAGTGCCAAAATTTCTTCACAGCGTGAACGAGAGCAAAGTCCTATTTTTCCAATGTTGAATACCGGACTTCAATGTTCTTAAAGGGGGAGCTCATGAAAGCTATTGGTCATTCTTCCCCTTCAACTTTTTGGGTCAATACTACCACGGCAAAATGCGGTGAAGCAAAGGAATAAATGCAAAAAGGGAGGGAGTAGTTTGGGCTAGCCAAAATTGGTGCCTCCATTATCATTTGCTTGATCTAGGTGAATTCCCGCTTTGCTTCAGGACTCCACTCAATTTTGGTATCCTTTTTCATCATTTCATTGAGTGGTTTTAAGATCTTGGCAAATCCAGTAATGAACCACCAAACAAAGTTGATCTTCCTAAAGAAATACCTCATTTCCTTCTTGTTGCCGAGAATTTGTAGGCTTAGAAACACTTCAACTCTCTCAGGGTCAATGGATATACCCTTCTCGGAGACAATATGCCTAAGAAACTTCCCTTCAGTGACCCTGAATATACATTTCTTAGGGTTGAGGGATATTCCATACCAGTGACATCTCTCACAAGTCTGGGTGAGGTGGGCAGAGTGATCACACCTGTCCCAGGAAAAGATTGTCAAATCATCCATGTAGATGATTATGCATCGGTTCACAAGGACCTCAAATGCAATGTCTATAGCCTTCTAAAATGTAGCCCCTGCATTAATCAAGCCAAAGGGCATTCTCTGATAAGAAAATGTTCCCCACTTGGTGGTAAACATTATTTTGTCTTTGTCTTCAAATTTAACCATGACTTGGTTATATCCAAAGTACCCATCCAAGAAAGACATCATTTGTGATCCATTCATGATTTGTAATACCTCATCCAATGAGGGGAGAGAGTGATTGTCTTTATTGGATGCCTTATTCAAATTTTAGAAATCCACATAAAGGTGGATCTCGCCACTTTTCTTCCTCACAGGGACTAGGTTGGCAACCCATGTAGTTTGTTGGATGGGAAAGATTATCCAGGCTGATAGTAGTTTTTGGACCTCCAAATAAATTAGAGGCTCAATCAGTGGGTTGACCAGTCATTGCTTTTGTCAGAAGGGCTTGGCATCAGGTTTGAGTGGGATAGTATGGGTCATAATGGATGTATCATAGGTTTTCAAGTCTTCATACCCCCACACAATTATGTCTATGTATTCTCAGAGAACCACGAGAATCTTCTCCTTCTCCTTATGGGAGTAGGAGGTTCCAATGTGTATCATTTTCTCTTCATTAGGTTGGCTGATGTTTACTTTCTCAAATTTTCCTCCCTCGGAGGAGGATGATATCTTTTCTTGGCCCTGAGGGTCCGATTCAAAGATTCGTTCAAGTGACCATCCCCTTCGGGATGGTGTTGGTTGGCAGGTTCATGATCCCATCATCTTCATCACCCTATCCAATATCATCATGATCTCTCTCTTCCACTATCTGGTCTTCAAAGACACCAACATTGGCCATAAAGGCCAAGATATGTTGATCGTCCTCAAAGACCTAAAAGTGGGTGACATTATCTGGAATGGATGGGGTGGGGATCATCTCGATGGAGAATCTCTAGAGTCATGAGCCAGCCATGGGCTCAAGAGTGATGGAAGAGACAGCAAGGGCATCCAGGAAATAATTTCATCTTCGAGGAATAAGATCAATGTTGAAAGCATCAAAATATTTGATAAGGCTCCATGCCCGATTGTGGTATGAAGCCAACCTCTTATCATGATAGGTATATTAACTCTGAACTTGTTTAACAATTAACTCAGAATCACCCAGGGCCCGGAGGTGAGTGATTCCTTTCCTTAGTGCAAATAGGATTCCAAGGACCAAATCCTCATACTCTATGACATTATTCATGTAGTTTAACTGCAGCCTATAGGACGCGAGGAAGGATTTCCCCCGTGGGTTGATTAGTTCCACTCTGGCCCCGCAACCTTGCTTGGATCAAGACCCATCAAACTTAAGGGTCCACAAGTCATCATTTGTATCCTGGGGTTGAGAAGATGAAGTGGTCTTTGGATTGTTTTTGGGAGGCTTGGGAGGAGTTTCCTCCGGCGCTGATGGTACAGGGGTGAGGTTTTCCTCTGGAGAGATTTTTGGTTGGGATTCCCAGTCATGTGGCATCAAAAGGGTGCTACCAATAGAAGCACTGGGTCCCAAAGAATAAGCTATGTGTTCTTTCTTTTGGAGGGCATCGATACACTGAGTAGTAGCGGCCAGGCAAAGTTCACACTCTAGCTCTGAATGTTTCTGATAATGCACCTAGCACCAAGTGCCAGACAAGAGTGTGGTGGGGGTCGCTGTAGCACCTTGAGAGTTAACCTCAACCCTCAATTTTTCTTCTAGGTCCTGAGTTCTCTGTAGAACTATGGGATCCTCTCTAGGGATGAAATCAAATGTTAGGATCTCAATGGGTTGGTACACCCTGGGGGAAGTCTCAGAGAATAGGACCTCATTCACTCTCCCAACTTCAATGAGGGCTTGTCTCATTCGAGGCTCACTTTCAACCTAGATCTTGTTAGATTCTCCTTCCCAGGGGAGCCATAAGTGGGAGAATTCGGTCGAGAAGTATCCATTCAGGGACTTGGACCAATTCTGACTTAGCAACATCCCATAAGTTTCTGGGATGTCCACCACTTGGATGTCAATTATGCTAGCTATCCTGGGGTCCTAGATGAGTTGAATCCAGACATTCTTTAGTTCACCCACCATTTTCACAATAGTTTTATCTAGCTAGATTACTGCACCATTAGACAAGGTGGGGAAAACTCTGAGCTTCTGGCATATAGATAAAGGCATGATGTTTCTCGAAGCCTCAAAATCTACTAGGAAGTTGTGAATGTTTTTCCCTTGTATGTTTATGCCTAGCAGGAAGGGAGGATCTTTAGTATTTCCCTAGAAGAAAGCCTCGTTGGTGTCCTAAAAAGAGATAGTCTTGGGTGGGTGACTGACGGCTTCTATGTTTCCCAAGAGCTTCAGAAGAGAATTCTTCTGCTCAGGACAGTTCAACAAAACCTCCATTAAGGTCATGGAGGTGGTGGTCTGTTCTAACACCTTCATGATGTCAAACCTTCCTCCTAGGAATCGGTGGCTTCCCTCGGTCGGGTCCTTTGCTTGGTTAGACCTAGGGCCTCTTGGAGGGACAGACCAATCGGCCGTATTGTCCTAGGGAGGAGTATCCTTGGGAGGTGTGGGCATGTAGATTGGTCCTTTATAGCCTGACTTTGAGTGTTCTAAGGAGTCCGTGGGTTGGTAAAGGCATTGGCCTTAAAGGTCGAGATAGATTCATCAAAGAACCCTTGTAGTTTGGATTCTTCTTCATCTTCTTTGGCAGTCCCAAATAAGATGGTCTCACAGGAAAAGGCACCATGAGTTGGATCTTGTATAGGAGGCTCTAGGGGATTAGGATCAGAAGCTTATTGTCTATCCAGCTAGGAAATCATGATGACTTTCTCTAGCATGGCACAGTTTACCTCATTGTGGGAGCCTGTGTCATTCAATCTACACCAGTTGGTCATGGGCTGGAAATCTATGACTGGCATGAAATGGGAAGGTCCAGCTCCACTCTAATTGGTGTTTTGGTTTGGAGGGCAACCTCTAGTATTGGCATTATTATTCCATTGTTGTTGGTTAGGCTAGGGCCCGTTGGTGAAATTTCTTCCTCTGGCATTGTTGTTTCATTGGCTGGAGAAAATATTCCCTCTCTGGGAATTAGAATACTGGGGTGCATTGACCTACCTTTAGTTGACCCATGTCCATAGTCAGTGTGGACAACATCCATTGGAGGAATTCAATCTCGACGGTCAACTAAGTGTTTTTGTCACAGTGTGATGGTTGTTGTTGTTGGTTTCCTGGGAAAGTGGAAGCATTCGCCAGAGTCAAGGGCGGCAATCCTCCAGCCGCAAATGAGTGGAAGAAAGGCACTCTAGGCAGTTGTGTCTATGGTTGTTGCATTTGCTGCGGCTAATTCCAGTAGAAAGATTCTAGACCCGGTGTTGTCTGGGTCTGAGATGGATACACGTACCAAGCCTACTAGTCTATCAGTGGTGGTGGGGGATTCATGGCCATTGCGAGAGCACCCATTTCTAGGTTGGGGTTATATCCTCTGGAATAAGAAGTTTTTTCGGGTATCATATTGAATGGAATGCTCTGCCCATTCCCACCTGGGGATTTGTTAAGACCGCAGGACAACTCTAAGGCTAGGTTGTAAACCTTCACCAAAGAATCCCAGTCCCCGAGGGTGGTATTTCTCTAAAGAAGAGTGGTGTTTTCTAACTTTTAGTCACCAGATATTGGAGTCATATAGTCAGTCTGGTTATTCTGATTCTAAGTCTAAGTCTTTCTTAGGTAGGCTATCTTTGTCGGGTTTTCCCTGTCATTGCCTTTCCTTCATGTTTTAGCCGGGTGGGTTGTTTTCATGATCTTATTATTTTGGGTAAGTTGTAGATCTTAACCCGGAAAAGATTTGTGCTCCAATTGATTTTCTTTCTCAGGCATAGATCGAAGACTGGTATGGATCAATTCTACAGGTCTCAATGATCCTAATGCAAAAAACGGCAAGCAATTTGGTTAAGAAATGAGTGAGAACGAGCTCGGCGGGATTTTAGAAATCATCTTCTCCATGGTGGAATTCTCACTAGGAAGGTAATTTTCTGCAAAGGAGAATTTTACACTGTGCGGGTTTCACACCTCTCGGGTGATTTTCCACAAAGGAAAATTTTACACTGTGCGGGTTTCGCACCTCTTTGGAGATTTTCCGCAAGCTTAGTTATAGTAAGGTGGGCCCGATGTATTAAAATGGAATATTATTTCTTTAAGAGATCAAATAAAGCATGTGCTTTAAGTGGAGAACTCCTTTTCTCATTTTCCATGAGGAGAAGCTCTTTTCTCATTTTCCGCGAGGAGAAGCCCTTTTCTCATTTTCCATGAAGAGAAGCCAAATTGCAAATTTCTGTCAAGGAGAAACACTTTTCCAATTTTTTGCGAGGAGAAGCTCTTTTCTCATTTTCCACGAGGAGAAGCTCTTTTCTCATTTTCTGCAAGGAGAAGCTCTTTTCCCATTTTCCGCAATGGAGAAGCACATTTGGTATTTTCTGCTGGCCAATATATTCATGGTTTCAAAGTCTTTTAAGATTTTGATCACATGGGGCATTTTGAAATCATTCAAAAAGTAAGTGATGTTTTGACTCTACAGCCCAATGGATTCAGCTTGATAATGTTGGTTGGAGATGAAGAGTTTCAAATTCTATAGTGACTGTCTGAGTTCTCAGATTTGAAAATGTCTTTTTATTTGCATTCTGTCTCTTTGTATTCAGGAAGTGGAAAGGTCATGAGTCTCTATGAACATTATGCATTGTAAACTCTATAAATACTGTGAAAGAAATCAATGTAAAGGTCAGAAAACTTGTTAATGAAGCAGGAGTGATTCTATTTACAAAAGCTGAATTCCTATTTGTTGTTCCATTTTCATAGTCTATTTGCATGGTGAATAAAAAGAACAGTTATAAGTGAAACTACATTTTCTTAATGAATGCCATTTCATATCAGAAATTGTGGTGTGATCAATTCTAGTTGGTCTTTCATTTGTAATTCTTCCTCTGTTCACTCTTTATTTTAGTTGCATTTCTGAATGGAAAGTACACCTATGTCCTGAGACTGTGATTTCTTCCTGAATTCTATTTCTTGCTAAGCGATTGTGGTAACGGTGATTCCATTTGCCTGTCATTATATAGGTCTGCTTCTAGTCATCAAGTAGAACCTACATTTCATAAAAGAGTAGGATAGAATTAGTTTAGATGTTAAAATCAGGTGATGATCTATGATCAACATTCTACTAAGGGTTGTAGATTATCTTTATCTTATCCTTGCCTGAATTGTTTGTGTCTACAAGCAATTTGGTTAAAACTCATAAGGAATAAACCTGGTGATTAGTATAAAAACAAATTCATTGAATATCATACACAATCAAGGAGCTGTACCTGTCAATTCAGAGGGCAGTGATAGAAGACATACACTGACCCATTTTTTGGTGGATATCCTTTTGTTCTCTCACCTTGGGGTATAGAGAGTCAAAGATTGAAAATCTTAAGAGAGGACAAACTATTAACCAATAGTTTTTGGTGACTCTACTGGGGAGACTTAGAAAGAAAGTATATCATAAGTTTTCTCAGAATTTTAAGGCATCCTGGATTCCAGATTTACCAGGAGTGCAAAACTAAAGGGAAAGGTTGACCCAATATACGAAGAGC
>MU225820.1:5251212-5268418 GCA_018584345.1 Thuja plicata | reverse complement strand
AATTCTAGTTGGTCTTTCATTTGTAATTCTTCCTCTGTTCACTCTTTATTTTAGTTGCATTTCTGAATGGAAAGTACACCTATGTCCTGAGACTGTGATTTCTTCCTGAATTCTATTTCTTGCTAAGTGATTGCGGTAACGGTGATTCCATTTGCTTGTCATTATATAGGTATGCTTCTATTCATCAAGTAGAACCTGCATTTCATAAAAGAGTAGGATAGAATTAGTTTAGATGTTAAAATCAGGTGATGATCTATGATCAGTATAAAAACAAATTCATTGAATATCATACACAATCAGGGAGTTGTACCTGTCAATTTAGAGGGCAGTGATAGAAGACATACACTGACCCATTTGTTGGTGGACATCCTTTTGTTCTCTCACCTTGGGGTATAGAGAGTCAAAGATTGAAAATCTTAAGAGAGGACAAACTGTTAACCAACAAGTGGCAATGAAGGGGTCCATCAGGTTGAGATAGGTTTGGATAGTTACCTCCATGGATGGGATGAAGGGACCTGTGCACCACTTCAAGGCGCATTGGAACCAGTGGTTGAATGTTATAAGAGGCTCATTTAGGTCCTTCCTAATAGAAATGAACTAGTTGTGGGACCATGCTGGGTCCACATGTATGCAAAAGGTAGCTAGGAAGGCATCCTCCATGTCTTGCCAACTGTTGATAGAGTTGGTGGGAAGGTTAAGGTACTAGTTTAGTTCATTCTATCCCAGGAATAGAGGGAAAATTTGGGTCACAACATCTTGATGTTGGATTTGATGTCAATTCATGGCATCTTTGTATGCCTGCAAATGCTCTTCTGCAGTTCTTGAGCCTAAGTGCTCATATTAGGGAAAAATCTTTTATGGATGCGAAGGTAAATTGTTGGCTGCACCGGGAACAATTCCCATTGGGGACCAAGTATTTCCAAAGTACGTAGCCATCGGGGCTATTGGATTTTGACTAGGATGAGTGCTAATTCCTAGGATCACCTGGGGGACTTGGGTATTCTCTGGTATGCTAGATCCCCAGAAAATGGTGGCTGACTTGGCTTTCGGGGTCTGTTTCTTTTTAGCGGGAGGCTCGAGTTCAACAAACCTTCCGGGGTTGGGAGTTGATCTGAGGACTCTTTCAAATCTTGTAGGTGAGAATGACCTAATCCCACTGAAGGCTTGGCTCCTAAAACTATGGCTTGGGGAACCCTCAAGCGGTGTGAAATCTAAATCTTCAGAGGGGGATGAGTTCATGCCCTCCTTCTAGCACCAGTTTGTGACAGAGGTAAGTTGTCACCGGGTACCAAGGTACTGACCAACTTTGCCTGTAAAGGTTGTCCAGGGAAATGAGATTCTTTGGGCCTCCAAGAAAGTGAGAGTCAGTTCTTGAAAGTGCAGGGCTCAGTTGGGAGATGTGAATATTTTTTTTTAGGGGGATAGCTGGTTATCTTAACTCATCTTCTCTGTGGATTTAGGTAAGTGGGGTTTCCTACAAGTGCGCATTCACTGCAAAAAATAAACTTCAAAAGATACCATAGAGTTAGAAAGATTTCATCTACCTATAGTTATACTAAACATTCAAAACATCAATAATGCTCTAACACACTACACTAAATACTGAAGAAACACAAGACCATCAGCTTATATTTTATTAGTAACAAAGAAAAGGAGGTCGTTAATCAACTTTAAGTACCAGAGCAAAGGACGTGAAGAACACAAAGCATAAAATACCATTAACCCAGAAGAAAGAATGCCAACAACATTATCAAGAGAACTCTTCCTTCTTCATTAACATCTCTTCCAACAAGCACTGGTGCATCTTACAATGGTGGCTCCAAGGGAGCATTTAACTACTGAAAGCTTAGAAACTATGGAGCATTGAGCTCTACAACTTAAGAACTAAGAAAAATCAAATTACTATTAGCTATGGACTACAAAATCATCAATTTCACTGACCCTTAGAATGAGGTTGGACTTATTATTTATACACATCACTTGACCTAAAACTAACCTAACTTATTTTACACTTTTACAATATAATATAATTTTTGGATGGCCGGTACTACCTGCACCACACTACAAAAGACCTCGAGACAAAGAAGGTCTGACATGTCATAAGAATAAGACAAGAAGAGAGGAGTAGAATAATAGGCCTTGAGAAGAGAGCTAGGAGGAAAAGGAAGAAATCCAATCCCCCAGGGATCGAGGCTACATGCCTCATAAATGGGAAAGCGGCACCCTATCTCTGATGTGCCAGGTGTAACATTGAAGTGGTGCCTTGGGAAGACCATCCCTCAAAAAACTTCTTCTCAGTCTTACATGGCTTGTCATGGTTACCTATCTTCTAACAACCTTTACCAATTTCCTTAAAAGTGACCGGTCAATCTTGGGAACCAGGACACGGGTCACTTAAAGAATACAAAAATGTGTGATCTGGAATTCCGGGATCTGGGAGTTGGGCTCCCAAAGAATAAAGAATACAAAACATTTCTCTTGAAAGTTTTCTTTGGCACCCAGAGAATCTTTATTACTATTTTCTATCATTGAAGGTTTGGAGGAGACTATAGATCTCATCTTCATTGATGTCTCTAAGGCCGGCCCTGCGATACTTGGCCACCTCAATCTTCTCACCCAGGTCCAGAATATTTGACTTAAATTCTTTGGCCATTTTTCATGCATTGTGACCTCTGAGCATCATGTGATTTATTCATGTCATATTTTCTCTATCTATCCCCTCTAGGGATTGGTACCTTGATTCCATTAATTCATCAAACTTCCCCAAACCATACTCCTCTAGAGTGCATGTGTCAGTGCTAAACGGATCAGCTCCGGAGACCTTCCAAACAAAAGACTTATACAAATTGAAAGAATATTGGACCACATTGGTCTTATCATGTAGGGTCCCTACCAGTTGCTTGATTAACCCCAATGTGAGGTCAATTCTAGAGTGTTGGATCCTTACAAAATCAAATGACTCCTCCCCCAAAATTCTAGACTAAGAGACAACCTCCTCTCTAATGCTTATGAGTTCCTCCAACTCAACCTTCCATGCTTTGTAATTTTCAATATCTCCCTCCTAGATGGAGATTTTATTTTTGGCCTAGTGTAAGACATGGTGGACCGCATATAGGTTCAGGAGAATGGACAATAGGAAACACCGGATGTTTCCCAACTGTAAGGTCACCCATTCATCAACCACCTTGGCCTTTCTTTTCATCACTCGTAATGCGCCTATGTCACCCTAAGGAAGTAGTGCATTGAATGTGGAGGCACCCAGCGGAATGACACTAATAGGTTGGGCCAGCTCTGTTAGTAACCCCATAAGGTTTGCATTTTTCTCTTTCTCTACCTTAAATTTTTGAGCTTCTTTCTCATAGAAAGCCTCTACTGCCTTGGTTGCTTCTTTTAACAGGTCTAACTCACTCTATTTTACTCTCTTCCCTAATGACACCTCTGTGACATTGTAATCTCTGGCCTTAGTCATTGCTTCATCCACATTTGGGGAAGGTGTCATGATCACTACGACTGTATCTCCAACTAGCTCAGTCCGAAGGGTGTGGACTGTCCCAGATTTCTTAGCCTTTGTAGGGTTTTGTGCCTGCACCATCATCTCCGCCTAGGAGAGATGGGACTTGGGTGTTGTTGGGGCCTTCCTCTTTTGGGATTCCACCAACCACTGTGGTGGTAGAGGTGGCTTTGCAGCCAAAAACTGCTCTTGTGATTTCTCCCTGGGATCTTGTTGCACCCCTTCAATAGTATGAGCTACTTCTGGCTCCTTCTCTGTACCTTTTGGTTTACCGATGACATTTACTTTGGTACCATTGGTATCTTCTACCCCGATGTCTATATCCTTGGCAATGCTAGGATCATTATCCATTCCCTTGGTGTTCTTTTCCTCCTATTTTTGTTTATCAGCCTCTATTGCTGTGATGTTCTCTTCTATTGGTGTATCTTCTAGAGGTGGGGGAGGCATCGGGCCAAGATTCAATGTTTGATCCACTATGATCACTTCCCTGAATGCTACCTTTGGGAGTGATGTTTGGAACATGACGGTTGGGGTCACAGTTGTTCTCGTGGGTCTGGTTCCCCCAACTGATGTTGTTTGTTCATCCTGGGTCTACCTGCCTTCCAAGACCTCTTCAACCTATATTTCTGGGACTTCAAGAATCTTCACCTATTATTGCCCCTTTTCTTCCTCTACCAGGGCTTCCTATTCTTGTGCTGGTTCTTGCTCTGGAACTTCTTCCTGTGTAGCGATTTCTTCTACCAACTGTATGATGTCCCCCTGCAAATTTCCAAACTCATCAGCTCTAAACACATTGTCGAATTCTTCATGGGGAGGGGGGTTCTCTAGGAGGTCCTCTGGTTCTTTCTCTGGCTCCAAAGAGTCAAAAGAAATAATTTTTACTTTTGGGATGTTCAGCATCCCAAGCTTCGGTTCTCTCCTTTGCTTTGAATTGAGCCTCTTCTTTCTCCTGGTCACCAAAGGAGGCCCTGCATCCCTTAGAGCTGCCTGCTCCTCTTCCGCTCTGCTTCTTATTGCATGAACCATTAATGCAGCTAGTGAAGGGGAAGAGGGAGGATGAACGGGCCCAAAAATGAGGACTGGGGTGGCCAACCTTGTGATCAGTTTTTCCTTCATCTACTGGAAGACCGCCAGTGTTTGTTGCATCTATTCTTTTATGGGTCTATAGATGGGGCATACAAAGGGGTCCCCATGATCATTTCCCCTTTATCCTCTCCCTACAAAGAGGTTCTAGATCTAGGGGTCAATCTCAATGCTACCGGGCCAACTCAGTGTGTACTCACCGAACATGCCTTCTTGAAATACTCATGGCTAAGCTCGACCACATAGTGGGTGATATCTTCAATGGCTGGCCCCTCCTTTGCATTCTAATTTATTGGATAGAGAGCCATCTTATCTATCCCCCTTTCCTTGTAGTAGGGGTCTATTGTGGACCCGGTGTCTGAGAATTCATCCAGGAATTTACGAAGCTTCAGCCTCTCCATCATCCCCATTATCATCTGAATGAAGTACCGGCTTTGGACTTCAAAATCATCTTGAAAATCTTCCCAGAAGTCCTCCATATGGAATCTGTGGGGCTCTGATGCCTGGGAAAGTGCCATTGTAATCTTGCCTAGCGGACCAAAGTTCTTCCACGCGAGATAGAATTCTGTTAGGCCTAGGCTTTTAAGTTCATTATCTACCTCTTTAGCTGCAGCCATACTGCATGTGTAATTCCTAGAAGTGATTGGCAATGGAACATTCACTACCTTCTTTACAGTGTATAAGGTGTGCAATTCCAGGATTTGTCTGCAGTATTCTAAAAGGATTATTTTGTTCCCACAATGTTTGGGCAACAAATAGGGTTTCTTAGAGAAGCTGATTACCCGACTGTAAGTATGCTACTAGAATTGGATGTAGTAGCAGCCATAACATTTGACCAGATCCATTGCCTCCTTGGAGAGATGGTACCCAGCATCTTGGGTGGGCATGAGGAGATTGTAATAGATGATGGCATCATTAACCTGGCAAAAGCTGAGGAAACTAGCCTCCCATTGGATTTGTTGGAAATAATCCCAAGGATTCTTTTGCCCCGGGCCAACCCCAAGTTCACCTAATGTGAGTAGCCCATTTGTGATGGGGTGTTGTTGTGCTAAGGACCTGAGAACAAAGGACGTCATATATAACTTATGTGTTAGGGCCACCTGAAGGAACTGTGAGTCCACATGATTCAAAATGATGGTGGCCCAATCAAAATACTGCTCACCGGTGGAGATGCCAAGTAGGAAGTAGTACATCCATCCTATAAATTCATGGGCATGGGGCTACCTAAAGATCCAACATAGTGCTATGATCCCCATTTAGATACTTTCCTTAAACTCGGATCGGGGGATCTCTAACTTCATTCTTTTGGGGTCCTTCTTCAGGGTCTTGAGCTAATGATTATTCAAATATTTTTAGGCCATGAGCTCCAGCTGCTAAAATTGTGCCAAGGCATCAGATCTGGTGATGATGATAGGTTTGTCAAACTGGGGGATCCCCAATCCTACATGAAAAGTTGCGGCATCAAGAGACACCATGAGAGTGAGATATCTAGTCAGGAATGGAGCCGTGAGCATTACGGCTTGGACAGAAGATTTGTAATGTGCTACAAGGGTGAGGATAAATTTTGGGGCCTACACAAAGCATGGGAAGCAAGCTGCCTTCAGGATCCTAGATTCCTCGACATTGATGGCCAATTGGTCCCTAGCTTGCCACTGAATGAACATCATCTTACCCAAGCCCTACATTTCTGACCACATCCTGATGGTGGTGTTGGTGACCAATTGAACCTGGGATTCAATCTTTGATCCCACAACAACATTGTCTTTCTAATATTTCATGTTGAGGGGTATTTTTTCCAAGTCCCTCTCAATCTTGGACCTAACGGCTAACCTAGTGGCCATCGTGGAGGGAAGCTCTAGACTCCAGGGTGGTGAGGATGCGAAAGCCTCTAACATAGTGAAAGTGTGGTGTCTTGAGATCCTACAAGGTAAGGTGACCGTTAGAAATCATGAATAACTAATACACTGGGATCTAGAGATCCTACCATCGAGGCATGTCCTTTACCTAAAAATTTAGCTTTGTGTCAAAATCTTAAAAATATATATGTATCATGCAAACCTAGGGAATTAACCATTATCCAAGCTCGGGGGTTTTAGCATACTTGACAAAAGTAATATATGGGCTCAGAAGCCACCGAAGGACCCAGGGTCCAAAAAACTAACCATTGGAAAATGTGACTGGCAAGTGAGTTGTCAGGCCCATGTGGGTGTCACATGGCAATGTAATAAATGGGGAGTTATCGCGACGATGGCACCAGTTGTCTAAATGCATGTTAAATAGAGGCCACTTGGATAATCTTGAATGCACGCATGGGACATAAATGTGCCATAAAGGATGATTGACGGGGGAGAGAGAAAACTTCCTGGTTGAAACCAGCAGAGATTTGAGCTCCAACTACGTGGTATCCTACCTTGGGATGAGCTCGCAAACTTAGGTGAAATGTAGACAATGCATGAAAAACTCAACATCAAATCAAAAGGATATACAACACATATAAACAAAGACATAATAGAGCCAAAGGGTATATACATAGAAGTACAAAGGGTCGAAGTTCAAAACACATATACACAAAGATACAGTATTTATGAGCTCTTTACAAATTTACACAACATCTACATGACTAAACCTAAGGCAAAATACACAATATACACTAATCTACAGCTGTCAAGAGGGTGGAAAACCCCCTGGTAGAGCCAACCCATGAATGGGTGGTGAACCAAAAATAGAAGACGTGAAAGGAAAAAAAGAACCCAAACTAGATCAAAGCAAAACCAGAAAGAACAAAGCAGAACCAAAGAACCTACCTGGAAATCTGAAGAATGGCAAGGAAAGAAGACCTTAGGACTACTCTGCAACAACTTAAACCTTCGAATGATCACTGATCAGCACCAAAAATCAACTCATGATTATCCACTAAGCTCGGTGTAATTCACAACATTATTGCACTTCAAATCACCAAGGACTCACTCTAAAAGCTCTAAGTATTTTAATCGCGGTAACTGTGAAAGTGACATGCGATTTCTATTTATACCCAAGGTAAAAAGAAATTTACCTTCTTCCCCATGGACTTTGGAACAAGCAAACCTCTAGACTCTGGGCCCGGGGATCCCATGCAACCATAGCTCCCTGTGAGGAGAAGACATCGTGGCAGCGAATCCTAGAGTCTGGAATTCAGCACGGGAAAGAACAAACAACTCCAGGATTGGGTCCTAGAGACACGAAACACAAAAGTAGAAAGAAAAACAAACCTCATGAGAGGGAAAACCCGAAGGATAAACAATAGAAACAAAGAAGGTAAAAAGCAAGGCAAGAGCCAAAAGCAAAAAGAGGGGACCCAACATTTTGCACACAAAATGTAGAGACGGGTATGCAGGGCATAACAGAGTTCAAAATTCATTATGTTTGCTTCTTCACTCATAAGAATAATTTGATTTGTAATTTCATGGTGATGCTCAGTGTTAGCTCTTTTTCTTGCAACACTTACCTAATGATGACAGTATACCTTGTATACCCAATTGCAACCTCTTTTAGGCAAGAGAAAGACTAATTTCTAAGGATTGGATAATATCCTTCTTCATTTTTGAGATCCACAGACTCAAGCAGGTTTTACCTTTTAAAGATTACTGATATCTCAGTCTGTATATTTGGTGGATTGTTTCATTCACTAGATATAAACCAAAAACCTCACTGTAACAACTCATAGGACAATTTAGAGATTGCAATGACTAGTTTGAAATAGAGTACTATAAGCCAGGCTATGGTTTTGAGAACATACACCAATGAGTCAAGGATTTTCATCCTTCTTCCTTTTTTCCTTAGGAGGGCTAACCTAATGATTCACTCTCTAAAGAATCAATAAAGTGGACAATGTCCTGCTGACATAAGTCCTTGATGAGTTTAGCTCATATATTTTAGTAACAAGTGTGTTTAGAATAGTTTTGAATGTTTTGAAAACTTAGATGATGATAGATTATCAGACCTAGATCTAGATCAATGCCAATCCTTTGGGTTACAGAGTCAAAAGCTTGAACTTATACATAAACAAAACACTGTAAGCTGCCTTACAACCTACATGTAATTAGGATAAGTTGCCTTACAAATTATCTGATTACCTCTAAAATACTGTATCAAATCCTTAAATACTGATATGCTTCTTGAAAATACTCACAAAACTTAGTTCTTTACATGAAAGAAACTTGCAAGTAATTCGATAGTCACCTTGCAACAAAAATGGTTCAGACTGCCTTACAATCTTAATCATAAAAAAGAATACACAGGAAACAAAGAGACAACAATAAAGAAGAGTAAAATTGCACCCTATTTTATTGATGTAATCCTTCCTTCATACATAAGAAAAAGATTTGAAGCTTGAAAGAACACAGGAACAGATTTAGAAAGACTGATTCTTTACATTAATTTTCATCCTCTTTTAAAAATACAACTCTCTTCTATATATATAGGTCTTCAACCATCTTGGAATCATTTTCAAAAGGATGCTACAAGATTCATATGGTCTCATAAAACCTAACCCTAAAACTAAAGAAGAGACAAAAAGAAAGAGAGAGAAGAAGCGGTAGAATGACCAAGTCCAAAAGATAAAAATAGATATTCTTATTCTTCTCCCGATCTAGCAACTTGAATCTGATAGTGTACATAGTAGATGGCAGCAGTTATGTTGAGTCTAGATGACCGTGCTTTCAGATTTACATACATTCTCCTTTCGTAATAACTGTCCTCTTTATCTTCAATGGTGAGGTACCAAGTAATCATCCCTACTCCTCATCCAAAATTTCTTCTTCTGCTGCTGGCTTCTTTCTCTTGGGTGTAGTCATCACTTCCCATGCTTTCACTTCATCATCTAATGGCCACTTGAAGTCCTGAGTACTTTGTATTTGGACCTTTTTCCTATCCCATCTCACATCAGTGATATTTTTTATGTCTACTAGAAACTTATTGATGTCAATTTCTGCCTTGAAAGCTTCGTCCAATATCTTATTGAACCCTTCTACATCAATATCAGTTCCTGAAATAAATGCCTCACTACTAGGCATTTTGTTGTCAAACTCACCCCTCTAGGCATCTAAGGCCTTCACTTGATCATCATATCCTCTTAAGGAAGGTATAAATCTATTAAAATCATAAGAAAAGAGGCTTAACTTTACCTCAATTTGGTTCAATTTGCCCTTAAAGAATGAGAGAGCAATATTAACTCTTTTGATCTCATCTTCAAATTCAGTCACTATCTCTGGCAAATCTAATCTCAGGGATTCCAATGATGCTAGCTTCTCAAATAATTGCACCCTAGTAGACCACTTAGTAAAATAGGGGTTGAGGATAGCCAAATACCCCATTACCTCCATGTGCAAAGCTGCCAATTTGTTATAAGTATTGAGTATAACATCAGCTTTATCTTTTCAGATATCAATTCTATGTTGTACCACACCTTTCAATGCTCTTAAAGCAATTGCATTTCCTTTCTCTTCCTCAGCCTTTTCCTCAACCACCTCTTTAGACTTTGCTTTGTCTTCAATTTGCAGGGGCTATAATTGTATAGGTACATACATCACCTCAAGCTTTGTTTCCAATTCTTCCATCAATTTGTTTATCATCTGATCCCATTGATAAAGTTGCACTCAGCACATTTCTCTATCTTTTTCCAATGCACTAGTCTCTTCCACCAATGTGTTGCACCTTTCAGACAATTGTTTAGTTTTGTCTTCATTCAAGTGAGCCCAATGTGTCATGATTTGGGATATCTCCAAATCCCCTACATTTTTCATTGTCCATACCATCTGATTGTCCACCATATTCTCCTGAATATTCACCAGTTGGGGTTTTTGGTCTTTTGGGCACAGGCTCCACATTGCAAAGGCCTGAGACTTTGGGCTATACCCAAATCCTTTTATTACATCACCTATTTGAACTTCACTAGCCATCTTGAGATCTGGTTGTTTCCTTATTTGATCAATAATGAAGGCGGATGCTAAATCCCAACCCTCAGCCAATAGTATTCCACTTCATAATACTAATTTCCTGGCATCCTCTCGTGAAATATCCTCATTTTTAGGATCATAATTTTGCAAAGCCATCAATGCCTCATTAGTTATGGTCTCTTTGTCATCAACTATTAGCTCTGCTCTTATTTTTTCTTTCTTGTACCATCTCAAGAATTATTTAAACTCCTCAGTTTTCACAAAATTATCATCATTCAAAAATTCTTGTTGATGAATCAATCTCTCATCAATACAAGCCTTAAGGGGCATCTCAACCTTATCATCTAATTCAGGATACTATTTCTTACCTTCCCTAATTGCCTTCCTTAGGTTATGATCATATAACCTATTGCCAGGTACTAAGGCCTTAGCCTTATCTTTCTTCTTATCCTGCCCTTCAGTTGAAGGCTGACCTATCTCTAGTGTCTGCCTCTTTGCAACAGGTTCTTCTATATCATCTGGTTGGGCAACAACTCTCAAATCTATAATATGGTCCTCTACTCCCTGCAACTGTGGTGTTTCATCAATATCTTGTTGTGGTGTAGCATACATAGTAGGATGTGCATAATCGCTGTCACTACTACTATTGTATTCAGACTCTGAATGATTAGGTGTCTGAGCACCTTTCTTTTCAAGAACTGTATCAAGTTGTTCTATAAGCACATAATAGTTTTCTATCATGGCTTTAATCCTGTCAAAATATGGGAGATCAGGGCAAAAACCCCCAAAAGCCAACCCATTTCTCTTTATTTGTGTCTCAAGTTTTAACAACTCTTGAATCCTCAATCTTCTTGTATGAATATCATCTTCATCCAAGAGATTCCTTGTTGCATCTTCCTCTATGCATTCATAGTGGGCATTAGTATTAGGGATTGTAGGAGTATACAATCTCCTTACCCCTGCCATAAAACCTTCTGGGTTGATGTATCTATAAGGGGCTGCCCCCATCCTGTATCCCTCCAACCATTGACCTACTGCATTAATGGCACCCTTGCCAATTGTGAACTTAGAAATCTTAAACTGCCTAGGGGTCAAATTCCGCTTCTTATGTGGCGCAAAATGCTCATTGTCTATCAACAATAGTTGCCATATAAATTCCATTGTTGCCACCCTTGCTGGTACATAATATGCTAATAGATGAGGTGGGTAAATACACCCATATACCCTGATGACTGTATAATTTTCTTCCAAAAAAAAGTCACCCCAATTATGCTTTCCACACCAACTATCTGTATACTCACATGCCCTAAGCATTTGTATAAATTTTAATGGGATTCTTGTTCTGTTGGTCCCCAAACTCTGTATTATTGGATACACAATCCAATTTTGAAAGGCACAATAATCACATTCCCTAGAAGTGTAATTCCAAACCCTCACCCAAAATTGGATAGGATTTGGTCCTGCTTGGTAGAATCTCTGAGGGGCTAGATTATTAACATCCATGATAACAAAATTGAAATGCATAAGGAGATGCATAAGAATGGAGTAATGTAAAAACTTGGGCTCCTCCTTTGGGTTCTTCATCCTCTTCTGTGTTGCAATGAAGCCCTCATGCATTTCATATATGATGTGCTGAATATAATCATAACTAGTATTGGAGTGGACCTCTTGTAGGTCCAACACCATCATCAAAATCCCTACATCAATCTTCTCTGCATCACCATCTATCCCCAGCACTCTACACAGGGCATAGGCAACATACTTGATATAGAAGTGTAGATCCTTATAATAATATGGGTAGCTCCCGGACATAGGATCTAAATACTTTCTCACTTCTTTTAGCATATGTTTCAGCAACTGGCTCCTACCAATCCCAGGCTTCAAAGTATACCTCCGTTGCTGCTTTGTCATGTCAATTCTGGTAGACATGGTGTTGTATAAGCTGAAGGCTTGCATGAACAAATTTCTGTTCAATATTAATAAAGCAGTGCCATCATCCCTCCTGATGGTCTTAGACAAAACATGAAAATGATTGGCCAGGTCCAAGAACAAGTCTACATCTAGGAAGACATCAGGAACAATTAACCTAGCTAAACCACAGGTCCAAGGGTTTGATACTGGGATGGCCTTGTCAAAATTCTTGTAAAAATAATTGAAGAGAGAAAAACCTGTTGTTCCTAGGGTAGCAGCATCCCGAACATCTCGATATTCATCAATGAGCACATTTGCATTAACCTTTTTATTTTGAGTCAAACCAGGAAGGAGACGGAGGAATTCATCTGAATAATTCACTTTTCCCTTTGCCTCGTCCTCCACCGTCTCACTTTCTTTGCTGGTCGAGGCTACACTCATAGCTCTGCTCATGTCTTCAGTGTTTAAATTCCTCTTCTTTACCGGTATTGAAACAAATCTATCGCTGTTGTGTGCATAATTCTGGGAACAATGAACTTTTAAATCATAGAAAACTCTGCAAATCTTTTAATTTTACTATGTTTTGGAAACTAAACTCTTTAAGTTTAGAAACTCTGAAAGCAAGGTGAATGTAAATGAACAGACCATCAACTCCTTATAGTAACCATTCAAAGTACATAGCTCATGATTCTCAGAACATTAATTTTGCCTTTAATTCCACATACTGTGAACATAATTGAAAACCTAGCCATAGTTTCCTGAGTGTGACAGGATTATGTAATTTGCAAAATTGAATCCTCGGAAAAACCTTATAAAATTCAAATGAGTTGACATGTCACCCTAGGATTGGCCCTCTATCATACATCTCTGCTACCCTTTTTCTGCATAGTGATCAAAATCTGAAAATCTGATTGGCCGGCGAATAATTCATACTGACATATTTAATACTGGTGACCCTTTATAGAAATTAGCATTAAGCAATAAGGTGACTGCACTCATTTTCTCTATTGCTGATCCCAATCCTTAACCCATGATTTATCCGAAGACATGGAGACTACACAACCTCCTTACCCTTACTAACCAGAGTCAACATTTGGCGATCACGCGACACAAGGGAATCAAAGTCGCGAATGGTTATCGCTAACCCATGTTATTTTATGAGACTATGTGACTAACAGTTAGTGTTAGCTTCCACAGTTATTTCTTAGTTTCCAAATCTTGTCTTTCTTCTGCCAGACTGCGCGACAACCCTTAGTCACCTGATTGCCAAATGAAAATGTTGAATGTCAAAAACTTCATGAGACATCGCGACAAAGCATCCTACCCTTAAAATCATCTTGTGACCTCGCGACATACCCTTAGCCGTTGAGTCACGAGGAATTTTCTCCTTAGGCTCTTTTATCCTCAGACTTGGTGACTACAGTAGGATCCTTTCATGATTTTATCTGACGGCTGTCGCTTAGTCGCTAAGTAACTTATCATACCTTTAAAATATCTCAAGACCCTGCGACTAGCAGTAACCCTTAAGTAGTCTCTTAGTCGCTAAATACACTTAGACCTTTAAGAGATCATTCTAAAATCCATATATCTCCTAATAGATGTCTTCTTTTGATTTGAAATCAGAGTTATCTGGTGACAACCCGACTGTGGTTTATCCCAAACTCTAAAAGGTTAGTCACTAAGTCTCGAAAGTTTCAACTTAATCGGCCTCTTTTCTGGAGACTGCACGACTAAAGGCTTTGCATCACACATTACATTAGACTCATTTAGTGATTATGTGACAAAAGGTAATCGCGATGTCTCTTAATAAACTCTTAACTGTGGAAAAGATCTTGCAACCACCCGACTCACTTGTGGGCCCACTGCCATATTACTGTTCTATTCAAAAGATTCAGCGATTACGTGACACAAAGCAAATCGCGAAGTTCGGGAAAGAACAGGGAATATTCATATACTGCATGAGACAATGTGACAAAATCTAATCGCAAAGTCGGGGATAAAAAGGAATATGTTGTTTTAAGTTGTGCAACTAAGCGATTAGAAGAGAACTCATGACTTAAGTGAGGTAAAAAGTAACTGAGAAACATAAGCGAACAATGCCTTAGGGTTTTTCTTCAAATTTGAACATCGAACAAGCTAGGGTTTAAGACTTTTGAATATTTTCACAAGTTTTAGGCTTGAAAACATAAAAACCTGGAGAGGGAAAAGCACAAAACCACGGGAAAGAAACCAAAACCTGGAATACAACCAACAGTGGCTCTGATGAGGATTGGCTAAACAAGGTTTATGACAAAGAACCACAAAATCTCTAGTTGCAGACCACCATAAAAATGGAGCAGAATAGACCAGAAACAAGAGGGGAAATATTTACAGAACTTACAAACAGGGAAAAGACTAAACATATAATACATATTTACTTGTGCACTATAATGATTTTCACTTGAAGAAAGGTTTCAAAAATTGCCCATGCACAGGCAACTCAAAACCTTCTCCCTCCATATCTTTCAACAAATATGAGTCTTTGCCATAATTTTCTGATATTATATAAGGCCCTAACCATAAAGACTCAAATTTCTTATGCTTACCTCTATCTTCTGCCCTTGCATTCCATTGGAGAAATAAGTCACCAGCCTGAAACTTTTTGTTAGTAGCCCTCTTGTCAAACAAGTATTTCATTTTATGTTGTAACCCTATGTTCTCCCTCTGACTTTCTCTCCTAGTTTCCTCCAATTCTATCAACTGTATCATTCTATCTTGCATTGGGTTAGAGATATCTACGTGTTCTTGTATAAACTGGTAAACAGGTAATAAATTATTCATTGGCAGCTTTGCTAGTAAACCTTCTAGCAATTCAAAAGGGGATTTACCAGTTGCCTTCTTGGTTGTGATTCTATCAGCCCAAAGGGCTAATCTCAACTTTATATGCCATGTTTTCTTATTCTATTCTAGAGTCCTTTTTAGTATCTTCAATATGCTTTTGTTGCTAGAATCAGCTTGTCCATTAGCTTGTGGGTGATATGGGTATGAATATGATATTGTAAACCCATACCTTTCAAAAAATCTTGTCATTTCTTCTGATCTAAAACTCATAGCATTATCCATCACTAATTTATTAGGCACACCAAACCTGGTTAAAATGTTATCCATGAGAAACTCAGTAACCACCTTGCTTGTTGCTCTCCTGGTAGGGATAGCCTCAATCCATTTAGTAAAGTAATCAGTGGCCACCAGTATCCAACTATGTCCTGCACTAGATTTCTCTTGAAATTAACTGATAAAATCAATCCCCCACATAGCAAAAAGAGCCTCAGTACTCACTGGATTCAGCAACACAGCGCCTACAAATTTTAATTTGTTGGAAAGCCTCTGACATGGTTGACATTTTCTGACATGAACATATGTGTCTTTGAATAAGGTAGGCCAATAATATCCTATCCTCAAAATCTTATGGGCGGTGGTCCTAGCAGAAAAATGACCTCCACATTCCCCTTCATGCATCTCAGCTAAAACCCTCTTAGACTAGAAATTGTCAAGGCACAACAACAGTATACCATTCTTATCTTTCCAAAACAAATCTCCCTAAATCACAATATACCTTTGAGTTTGTAACTTCAGACTTCTCTTTTGATTTTTAGATAAATGATCAGGGCACCTAGCATTTTTGAGGAAGAAAACAATATTAGCATAATATGGTTGCCTTTCTATACTGGTAATAGCTTGGTCATGTGTCTATGTCTGGTTTAGGTGCACCAAATCTAGATTTTCTTATGTCATAAGTTTTTCTAGACCTTGTCCTCTTATTATTTTGGTGATACTAATCTCAAGATTGAACTCTTGTATTCTTGTAATCCATTTACATCTCTTACCAGTAACCTCTGACTGTGTAAGGATATCTTTCACTACTGAATTTGGAACATAGGCCTGCACCCTAGCACAAACCAAGTAAGGCCTAAAAGATTTTACAGCCTTAACCAATGCATAAGCTTTCTTTTCCATTATTTCATAGTTAAGTTCTGCAGCCTGCAAGGATCTACTATAAAAAGCTATAGGATGTTCAAATCCTTGTTCAACCTTTTGAAGTAATATTGCAGAAATAGTATGAAATGAGGCAAATGAAAACAAAGAAAAAGGCCTAGTGTAATCTGGAGATTTCAAAAATGGATCCTGTTGTACTGCCTCTTTAATTATTTCAAATTCTTGCTGAGCTTCCTCATTTCAAACAAACTTAGTATCTTTTTTCAGCAATTTCACAATGGGCTTAACAATTTCTGCAAAATTGACCACAAACCTTCTGAAAAAAATTATCTTTCCTAAAAAGGAATGAACACCTTTTAAATTTCTTGGAGCAATTACTCTTTGAATTGTGTCCACTCTGTCAGGGTCTATCCTTATCCCCTCTTTGGATACTATATGTCCCAACAACTTCCCCTCTTTGACTGCAAAATGACATTTCTTAGGGTTCAAAGAAACACCATATTCCAAAGCTTTGTTAAAAATTTTACCCAGGTGGTCACAATGATCAGAAGCCCTTTTGGAATATGCAGTCAAGTCATCCTGATAAATGACCATGAAAAGATCTATAAAATCTTTGAAATCTACATCCATGGCCCTTTGAAAAGTTTCTCTTGCATTTATTAATCTGAAAGGCATTCTGATATAAACATATGTTCCCCAAGGAGTAGTAAATGCAGTTTTATACTGCTCTATTTCTTTGACTAAAACTTGGTTGTAACCTGAAAAACCATCCATCATGGACAACAATTCACAA
>MU225820.1:5223719-5247674 GCA_018584345.1 Thuja plicata | reverse complement strand
CTAACTTGGACATTTGTTCAACCATAGGCTTCTAAAATTTAGGTTCTTGATCTCTATGTTCACCCATCTTTTGTTTTCCCTTATTTATTTGTAAAATAGAAGCTTTATGAGTGGATGGTATTTCTTTGTTTTTCTGAGACTTCTCTATTTTTTTCATACTTTGGTGTTTTGGAAGTATTTTTCTATTGTTATCAAGAGCCTTATGATCATTCTTTTTCTTTCTTATTTCTCTTTCCTTTTTCATTTGTTGAACTAAAGCAAGCTGCTTCAAAATAAACTTCTCTTCATTGGCCAGCATATCAGAAGGGGCATCTTCTGAATCTGAACTAGGTGTAGTAATCTCTTCTCTCTCATTTGAAGTAGAAGTGAGTGTGGGTGTATCTAATACTCTTTCAGTAGCCTCCTCATGGTCTGAAGTATTTCCATCATGAGAGTGCTGAATAGTATTCCTATCATTCCTAATATTTACCTCTTCACCTTTTAAAGGAGTTTCATCCATATCAACTTGATTTCCTTTTTTCCTCCAAGAGACTCCAACTCTTGAGGATGATGGGATTCCTTCATGTAATACCCTTTCTGGTTCAGTTCTTACTCTTGACCTAGTATTCATTCTGTAAGACATTTATTTCTTTTGCACTAATCACACAGATGTTCATTTCAGAGTCACCACCCAAGAAACTTGGGATGAATACTTATCAAGAGGGTATCTTACTAGTAACCACAAATATAGTTTGAAAACAATTTTAAACTTTAAAGTGCTAGAAATCCTGATTACTCGGATGGGCCAACTTGACTGTAATGAAAATTTTAAAATTGCAAAACACCAGAGATTTCTAAATACATTAACAAGACTTTACAATCACTTATCCTCAGCAGAGTCACCAATTTGTTAGCTCTTTTTCTTGCAACACTTACCTAATGATGATAGTATACCTTGTATACCCAATTGAAACCTCTTTTAGGCAAGAGAAAGACTAATTTCTAAGGATTGGATAGTATCCTTCTTCATTTTTGAGCTCCACAGACTCAGGCAGGTTTTACCTTTTAAAGATTACTGATATCTCAGTCTGTATATTTGGTGGATTGTTTCATTCACTGGATATAAACCAAAAACCTCACTATAACAACTCATAGGACAATTTAGAGATTGCAATGACTAGTTTGAAATAGAGTACTATAAGTCAGGCTATGGTTTTGAGAACATACACCAATGAGTCAAGGATTTGCATCCTTCTTCCTTTTGTCCTTAGGAGGGATAACCTAATGATTCACTCTCTAAAGAATCAATAAAGTGGAAACTATCCTACTGACATAAGTCCTTGATGATTTCAGCTCATATATTTTAGTAACAAGTGTGTTTAGAATAGTTTTGAATGTTTTGAAAACTTAGATGATGATAGATTATCAGACCCAGATCTAGATCAGTGCCAATCCTTTGGGTTACAAAGTCAAAAGCTTGAAGTTTCACATAAACAAAACATTGTAAGCTACCTTACAACCTACATGCAATTAGGATAAGTTTCCTTGCAAATTATCTAATTACCTCTAAAATACTATATCAAATCCTTAAATACTTATATGCTTCCTGAAAATACTCACAAAACTTAGTTCTTTACATGAAAGAAACTTGCAAGTAATTAGATAGTCACCTTGCAACCAAAATGCTTCAGACTACCTTACAATCTTAATCATAAAAAAACATACACAGGAAACAAAGAGACAACAATAAAGAAGAGTAAAATTGCACCATATTTTATTTATGTAATCCTTCCTTCATACATAAGAAAAAGCTTTGAAGCTTGAAAGAACACAGGCGCAGATTTAGAAAGACTGATTCTTTACATTAATTTTCATCCTCTTTTAAAAATACAACTCTCTTCTATATATATAGGTCTTCAACCATCTTGGAATCCTTTTCAAAAGGATGCTACAAGCTTCAAATGGTCTCAGAAAACCTAACCCTAAAACTATAGAAGAGACAAAAAGAAAGAGAGAGAAGAAGCGGTAGAATGACCAAGTCCAAAAGATAAAAATAGATATTCTTATTATTCTCCCGATCTAGCGACTTGAATCTGATAGTGTACATAGTAGATGGCAGCAGTTATGTCGAGTCTAGATGACCGTGCTTTCAGATTTACCTACATTCTCCTTTCACAATAAATGTCCTCTTTATCTTCAATGGTGAGGTACCAAGTAATCATCCCTACTCATCATCCAAAATTTCTTCGTCTACTGCTGGCTTCTTTCTCTTGGGTGTAGTCATCACTTCCCATACTTTCACTTCATCATCTGATGGCCACTTGAAGTCTTGAGTACTCTGTATTTGGACCTTTTTCCTGTCCCATCTCGCATCAGTGATATTTTTGATGTCTACTAGAAACTTATTGATGTCAGTTTCTGCCTTAAAAGCTTCATCCAATATCTTATTAAACCCTTCTACATCAATATCAATTCCTAAAATAAATGCCTCACTACTAGGCATTTTGCTGTCAAACTCACCCCTCTAGGCATCTAAGGCCTTCACTTGATCATCATCTCCTCTTAAGGAAGGTATAAATCTATTAAAATCATCAGAAAAGAGGCTTAACTTTACCTCAATTTGGTTCAATTTTCCCTTAAAGAATGAGAGAGCAATATTAACTCTTTTGATCTCATCTTCAATTTCAGTCACTATCTCTGAAAAATCTGGTCTCAGGGATTGCAATGATGCTAGCTTCTCAAATAATTGCACCCTAGTAGACCACTTAGTAAAATAGGGGTTGAGCATAGCCAAATACCCCATTACCTCCATGTGCAAAGCTGCCAATTTGTTATAAGTATTGAGTATAACATCAGCTTTATCTTTTAAGATATCAATTCTATGTTGTACCACACCTTTCAATGCTCTTAAAGCAATTGCATTTCCTTTCTCTTCCTCAGCCTTTTCCTCGACCACCTCTTCAGACTTTTCTTTGTCTTCAATTTGTAGGGGCTGTGGTTGTACAAGTACATACATCACCTCAGGCTTTGTTTCCAATTCTTCCATCAATTTGTTTATCATCTGGTCTCATTGATAAAGTTGCACTCAACACATTTCTCTATCTTTTGCCAATGCACTAGTCTCTTCCACCAATGTGCTGCACCTTTCAGACAATTGTTTAGTTTTGTCTTCATTCAAGTGAGCCCAATGTGTCATGATTTGGGATATCTCCAAATCCCCTATATTTTGCATTGTCCATACCATCTGATTGCCCACCATATTCTCCTGAATATTCACCACTTGGTGTTTTTGGTCTTTTGGGCATAGGCTCCACATTGCAAAGGCCTGAGACTTTGGGCTATACCGAAATCCTTTTATTACATCACCTATTTGAATTTCACTAGCCATCTTGAGATCTGGCTGTTTCCTTATTTGATCAATAATGAAGGCGGATGCTAAATCCCAACCCTCAGCCAATAGTATTCCACTTCCTAATACTAATTTCCTAGCATCCTCTAGTGAAATGTCCTCATTTTCAGGATCATAATTTTGCAAAGCCATCAATGCCTCATTAGTTATGGTTTCTTTGTCATCAACTGTTAGCTCTGCTCTTATTTGTTCTTTCTTGTACCATCTCAGGAAGTCTTTAAACTCCTCAATTTTCACAAAATTATCATCATTCAAAAATTCTTGTTGATGAATCAATCTCTCATCAATACAAGCCTTAAGGGGCATCTCAACCTTATCATCTAAATTAGGCTACTATTTCTTACCTTCCCTAATTGCCTTCTTTAGGTTATGATCATATAACCTATTGCCAGGCACTAAGGCCTTAGCCTTATCTTTCTTCTTATTCTGCCCTTCAGTTGAAGGCTGACCTAACTCTAGTTTCTGCCTCTTTGTAGCAGGTTCTTCTATATCATCTGGTTGGGAAACAATTGTCAAATCTATAATATGGCCCTCTACTCCCTGCAACTATGGTGTTTCAGCAATATCTTGCTATGGTGTAGCATACATAGTAGGACGTGCATAATCACTGTCACTACTACTATTGTATTCAAACTCTGAATGATCAGGTGTCTGAGCACCTTTCTTGTCAAGAACTGTATCAAGTTGTTCTATAAGAACATAATAGTTGTCTATCATGGCTTTAATCCTGTCAAAATATGGGAGATCAAGGTAAAAACCCCCAAAAGCCAACCCATTTCTCTTTATTTGTGTCTCAAGTTTTAACAACTCTTGAATCCTCAATCTTCTTGTATGAATATCATCTTCATCCAAGAGATTCCTTGTTGCATCTTCCTCTATCCATTCACAGTGGACATTAGTATTAGGGATTGTAGGAGTATACAATCTCCTTACCCCTGCCATAAAACCTTCTAGGTCGATGTATCTATAAGGGGCTGCCCCCATCTTGTATCCTTCTAACCAATGACCTACTGCATCAATGGCACCCTTGCCAATTGTGAAGTTAGAAATCTTAAACTGCCTAGGGGTCAAAGTCTCATTCTTATTTGGTGCAAAATGCTCATTGTCTATCAAAAATAGTTGCCATATAAATTCCATTTCTACCACCCTTGCTGGTACATAATATGGTAATAGATGAGGTGGGTGAATACATTGATATACCCTAATGACTGTGTAATTTTCTTCCAAAAAAAAGTCACCCCAATTATGCTTTCCACCCCAGATATATGTATACTCACATGGCCTAAGCAGTTGTATAACTTTTAATAGGATTATTGTTCTACTGGTCCCCAAACTCTGTATTATTGGATACACAATCCAATTCTAAAAGGCACAATAATCACATTCTCTAGAAGTGTAATTCCAAACCCTCACCCAAAATTGGATAGGATTTGGTCCTGCTTGGTAGAATCTCTGAGGGACTAGATTATTAACATCCATGATAACAAAATTGAAATGCAAAAAGAGATGCATAAGAACGGAGTAATGTAAAAACTTGGGCTCCTTCTCCTTTGGGTTCTTCATCCTCTTCTGTGTTGCAATGAAGCCTTCATGCATTTCATCTATGATGTACTGAATATAATCATAACCATCTATCCCCAGCACTCTACACAGGGCATAGGAAACATACTTGATATAGAAGTGTAGATCCTTATAATAATATGGGCAGCTCCTGGACATAGGATCTAAATACTTTCTCACTTCTTTTAGCATACGTTTCAGCAACTGGCTCCTAGCAATCCCAGGCTTCAAAGTATACCTCTGTTGTTGCTTTGTCATGTCAATTCTAGTAGACATGGTGCTGTATAAGCCAAAGGCTTGCATGAATGAATTTCTATTCAATATTAATAAAGCAGTGCCATCATCCCTCTTGATGGTCTTAGAAAAAACATCATAATGATTGGTTAAGTCCAAGAACAAGTCTACATCTAGGAAGACATCAGGAACAATTAACCTATCTAAACCACAGGTCCAAGGGTTTGATATTGGGATGGCCTTGTCAGAATTCTTGTAAAAATAATTGAAGAGAGAAAAACCTATTGTTCCTGGGGTAGCAGCATCCCAAACATCTTGATATTCATCAATGAGCACATTTTCATTAACCTTTTTATTTTGAGTCAAACCAGGAAGGAGACGGAGGAATTCATCTGAATAATTCACTTTTCCCTTTGCCTCATCCTCCACCCTCTCACTTTCTCTGCTGGTCGAGGCTACACTCACAACTCTGCTCATGTCTTCAGTGTTTAAATTCCTCTTCTTTACCGGTATTGAAACAAATCTATCACTATTCTGTGCACAATTTTGGGAACAATGAACTCTTAAATCACAGAAAACTCTGCAAATCTTTGAATTTTACTCTATTTTGGCAACTGAACTCTTTAAGTTTAGAAACTCTGAAAGAAAGGTGAATGTAAATGAATAGGCCATCAACTCCTTATAGTAACCATTCAAAGTACATAGCTCATGATTCTCAGAACATCAATTGTGTCTTTAATTCCACATACTATGAACATAATTGAAAACCTAGCCGTAGTTTCCTGAGTGTGACAGGAAAATCAAATTTGCAAAACTGAATCCTCAGCAAAACCTTATAAAATTCAAATGAGTTGACATGTCACCCTGGGATTGGCCCTCTATCATACATCTCAACTACCCTTTTTCTGCACAGTGATCAAAATCTAAAAATTTGATTGGCCACTGAATAATTCATACTAACATATTTAATACTGGCGCCCCTTTACAGAAATTTGCATTAAGCGACAAGGCGACTACACTCATTTTCTCTGTCGCTGATCCCAATCCTTAACCTATGATTTATCTGAAGACATGGAGACTAGACAGCCTCCTTACCCTTACTAACCAGAGTTAACATTTGGCGATCACGCGACACAAGGGAATCAAAGTCATGAATGGTTATCACTAACCCATGTTATTTTATGAGACTATGAGACTAAAAGTTAGTGTTAGCTTCCACAGTTATTTCTTAGTCACCAAATGTTGTCTTTCTTCTGCCAAACTACGCGACAACCCTTAGTCACCTAATCGCCAAATGAAAATGTTGAATGTCAAAAACTTCATGAGGCATCACGACAAAGCATCCTGCCCTTAAAATCATCTTACGACCTTGAGACATACCCTTAGCCGCTAAGTCATGAGGACTTTTCTCCTTACACTCTTTTATCCTCAGACTTGGTGACTACCGTAGGATCCTTTCATGATTTTATCTGATGGCTATCGCTTAATCGCCAAGTAACTTATCATACCTTTAAAATATCTCGACACCCTGCGACTAGCAGTAACCCTTAAGTAGTCTCGTAGTCGCTGAATACATTTATACCTTTAAGTGATCATTCTGAAATCCATATATCTCCTGACAGATGTCTTCTTTTGATTTGAAATTAGAGTTATCTGGCAACAACCCGACTGTGCTTTATCCCAAACCATAAAAGGTTAGTCGCTAAGTCTCAAAAGTTTCAACTTAACTGGCCTCTTTTCTGGAGACTACGTGACTAAAGGCTTTGTATCACACATTACACTAGACTCATTTAGTGATTATGCGACAAAAGGTAATCACGATGTCTCTTAATAAACTCTTAACTATGGAAAACATCTTGCGACCACCCGACTCACCTGTGGACCCACTGACATATTACTGTTCTATTCAAAAGATTCAGCGATTACGTGACACAGAGAAAATCGCAAAGTCTGTGAAAGAAAAGGGAATGTTCGTATACTGCATGAGACAACGCAAAAAAAGCTAATCGCAAAGTCGGGGATAAAAATGAATATGCTATTTTAAGTTGTGCGACTAAGCAATTAGAAGAGAACTCATGACTTAAGTGAGGAAAAAAGTAACTGAGAAACATAAGCAAACAACATCTTAGGGTTTTTCTTCAAATTTGAACATCGAACAAGCTAGGGTTTAAGACTTTTGAATATTTTCACAGGTTTTAGGATTGAAAACATAAAAACCTGGAGAGGGAAAAGCACAAAACAACAGAAAAGAAACCAAAACCTGGTGTACAACCAACACTCAGCATGTCTTTGAATTTCAAACTCCTTTTCTTGTAGTTTCTCTGTATTCTTCCTCATGTCATCAGTAGCTAGTGTTCTTTCTATTTTAGCTTGCCTAGCAAAACTCATCACATCAATCATTCTCACCATCTGGGTCTCTTGACCAATTTGAAGAATATTTATTTTCTCTATCAGATGTTTATTGATCTCCTTTATATTTGTGATGTTCTGTTCTTATGTATCTAATTCTTTTCTTGAATTTGATCCTGAAGACTCAAAGAAATCTAGAATCTCTTCTTCTTGATAATATTTTTCATTGCTTCGAGTTGCCATTCCTTTCCTCTCATCCAATAGCTCTCTCATATTAATTCTAGCTTCTTTATACTATTCATAGAACATCTGTATCTCAAGCTTTTTATTCTCAATATTTTTATCAAGTTTGTACTTCTCCATTGTATGATCTTTGCTCTTAATCCTTTGATCTTTCCAAGAAGAGACTTAGATCTGATACCAATTATTGGGTTTAATGGGAAGTAGTACTGAGAGGGGAGAAGGTGAATCAATACCTCTAAAACTTTTTCTTATTCTTTAATCAACTAACCTTAGTAATCAATTACATGTCCATTCAATCTGATCTATACTATATTTGTGTAAGTTGTATCAATTCACAACATTAATAAACATGTGAATTATTCATAGAAACATTCATGAACATAATAGACACATAACACAAGATATGATATCACATAAAACTCATGTTAGGAAGTAAAAGTTGTGGTGAGGATGGCACCCATAAAACTTCACCATCTGCAGAATGGAAGGGGTCAGTTAAGGCTTACAATTTTGATCACTTCTGATGATCTACCTTGTTAGGAGTATCAGCGGAGACCTATTAAAGTCTACTATGTTAAGAGCTTTTAGCAACACTATTAAGTGTGCACTCAGTTAAGAGATTTGATATTGGACTGTTAAATCCACCTTTCTTGAAAGGAATTTTTACACTTTTCTCCACTTGTTAGAATGACAGAAAATTACAAATTGACCAGGAAAATGCAATCTCCTATTGCTAATACAGATCCTATATAGTTTACATAAAAATAATATCATCTTAGTTGTGATTGAATAATACCTCTAATTATCGGTTTCCTCTGTTCTTGGTTCTGCCAACCAAATTCTTCTTTTTCTATTTTGGTTCTTGAAACTCTCATTTCAATCCATATATGTTTTCATTACTTTATCCTCTCTCTTTCACACACACACACACACACTAATGAATGATTACATCATCTATTTATAGATGGATTGACTTCATCGAGTTGTGATAAAAACAATGCTAACTCTAAGATCAGGTTTACAACTTACACCTAGATCTCCTAGTCTATGTGTTTTAAATCAGTTAGACTAATTTAAACACTTACATTAATGTTTCTTGTCCCAAAAGAAATAGATTTAAAACAATTAAATATCCTATAAATAGAATACCCTTTCTTTATCTGACGTGGAAGTAAGATCCACATTTTGCGGGCTGCAACTGACTTTCGGTTCTATCTTTCGATCATGCTTGACGGTCCTTAAGTTTTTACTATTGATTGCACTGTATTTGATTTATCAGTATGCACTGTAACTTGCATTTTGGGTTCCACTCTTTCTCTCTACATTGCAATTTTTGGTGTACACACTACCTTGTGTCATCAGTTCTTTCTGTACTTAGTCATTTTTGGTGATCTTCTAATCTAATCTTTGGTTTTCCCTTTACTGTCTTTCGGTATAAGCTTACCAAAAATTTTGTTTGAATACTAATGAAAAATTAATGTCATTAGTAGATATGCATCAGTCCAATGGATCTCAAATCTATATCATTCTCTAGACTTGATGTATGGATCTACTCCTTAGGGGGAGTGATCGCAGGAGAATACTATGCAGTACATTTGGGTGATCTTACACCTAGCTGATTGGACATGAAGATTTTAAAAAGCTACATCTTATAGAAGACAACAGATGAGTTATGGCACCCTTTGTCATCGCTGCCAAAGGTGGAAGAAATCAATGTGAAAATTCCTACTATTTTGGGGAGATTTGTGTTGAGGATATTGAGAAGATTGTATTGAGTTAGAGTACTTTTGGGTTGATGCATATGGATTTTCCCATGTGTTTCTATCAATGCCAAAGGGGGAGATTGTTGGAAGATATCAGTTTTGGTTACTGATCATGTTGTTGATATTCATGTTTTGTCACTGATGTCAACATATATTTCTATAGAGAAGACAGACTAGCTACTTAACTGGAAGGAGTGTACGAAAACTGTACGGATGATTCAGAATGATCAAAGTTAGATTTATGTAGAAGGATATGTGTTGACCTTATTCCTAAGATCACTTGGCTCTATGTTACATACTATGGATTTTACAGTTGATTTAGGGAAGACTGGTTTTCTGGACTGTAACTGCGATTCTGGATAGAGAAGGTCTCTGTGTTTCATGTATATCTTCCTGGTGAAGATATTTTAGAACTTGCAAGCTTACTAATGGATAGTCGACATATGGTAGAGTAATGGGTTTGAGTTTTATTGTTGCTTGGATATTGATGATGTCAGTTGTGCCGTGTATTCTGGAGAATACCTATTTCCTAGCCAACTTCAGACATATAGCATGTGAAATTAATTGTGAGCATGAATTACGGATTTGAAAGTATACGTGATGGATTGTAAATGATGTATACTTTATTTAGATATTGTGTGTATCTTAGCAAGGGGCTATGTAATTATTTGTATGGTGGAAATCCTTAATTGGCTGACCTATTTAATTATGTATTAGGAAAGCTTAACTGGACGACCTAATGAATTATTGAAAGAGGGTATAGATGAATGATAATTTCCTATGGAGAAGTGTGAAAGAGAAAGATAAGGATAAAGAGGTGTGGAAGCTGCAAATATTGTTGACTATTGGATACAAAGCAAAGTCGATACTTCATTGGAGCTGACCAAGCAATGACAGTTGCTATCAGACAGTTCACTGGAATGTCTATTTTCTTTATACACTTTATTCATATTGTAAATCCTTGAGGGTGGCTTTAACCTTCTTTGGGAAGTGTGCCTTGGAAGTGAGCCTACTATTGTCTTTGACTCCTAACAAGCTTTGCCTCCTTAAAGGGACTGTGTATAGTAATGTTGTAACAAGCTCGCAACAGGGCTAACATATTTTAACAGGGATACTATACTCGCAGTACATTATTTGTGGGTGTTAATTCCCACCGGGGTTTTATCTTTAACAAGGTTTCCTCGACAACAAATATTGTGTTATGGTGTTGGCATTTACTGTGTTATCATTTATATTTTCATATTTAATTTATAAAGTTTCAAGTTTAATAATCTATATTACAACTGATTCACCCCCCCCTCTCATTTTTCTTGTGGACTGTTATTCCTAACATATTCTCTTTACTAGATAAATATTCCAAACTGACTTCGTTCTCACTAACCTAGTCTCTCAAGAAATTATTAATGATAGATATATGTTTTTTCTTTGAATGTAACACATGATTATTTGAAATATTGATAGCACTTGAGTTGTCACAACAGATAGTGGTGCATTGAAGGATGGAGGGAAATCAAAGAAGTCTGTCCAATCCTTGCAGCATGAGTCACATGAAAACAACAAGAAACAACAGAGAGATATGCAAGATCAACCTTATTTATTATTAGAAGATTATATATAGTAGATCTGCAACATGCAGTCATACATGCCAAGCATATAGGCCTTATTACAATCAAAATATCCTTATAATATCCTTAACATTCATATACAACAAGACAATATTATGAGAGATTCCCTTTTTGGTTATCAACTACTACCCCCCCACAAAGATAAAATCTATAAGCTTATAATGCCTTCGCAAACAATAGGTCAACTTAGAAAGAATATCATATTTCCCAAGAATAGGAAAACATATTACAAAATATATGTCAAAACCCAAATCATCAGGATCTTCTTCTAATGAATGAAATAATAAATGTGATACCTCAAGGAGGTCAGCCAAAAATGTAATATCATCAAGAAATGAGATATTGAGCTTCATCGATCGAGAAAACCTTCACAAGATCAGAAGAACACAAATTGACTAGAAAACATGAAGAAGAATATAGTCCCACCAAGAAACTGAAAGATCTCATGTGTGAAGTAACCAAATGATGTGTGAACCTAGGAAAAGGTTCCACATGACTCCATGAACACTATAAGGATCGTAAATGCAAAATATCCAAACTGAATGAATGCAAAAAGAAACTTAGAGATTTATCAAACCATAAAACATTAAACAAATGTTTTTGGTTGATGCAAGATTGCTAAGATCCCAATATGCTCCTACATCAAACACCTAGGATTATTTTAAAAGTGATCCTCTCACTTTCCTAGGGCTAAAGGAAAACCAAGACAGTCAACCTCAACCTGATAAATCCATGAATAATATTCTACTAGTCTGTCCTTCTATTTGACAAGATACTCTTTATACTATTTGCATCTTGTACTTCTCCCAATTATGCTATCTCATCTATCTGCCTCTTAGGATACTATTGTTCAACAACTGGTCCATCCTTCTCACAATAATATGACTCATGATACTCATAAAAATCTACAAAATTGAATATAGGCAAAATTTCCATGTCCTCGAGTAACTCCACTTCATATGCATTTCCTGAATAAAATTTCCTCAAGATCCTACATGATCCAAACTTCCTCATCTTCAACTTATTATATGTTTCAATAGGAGATTGTAATAGACGAAGGCATTGTTAACCCAGCAGAAGCTGCGGAAACTAGCCTCCCATTGGATTTTTGGGAAATAATCTCAAGGATTCTTTTGCCCCAGGAAAACCCCAAGTTCACCTGATGTGAGTAGGCCATTTGTGATGGGGCGTTGTTGTGCTAAGGCCCTAAGAACATAGGACGTCATATAGAACTTATGTGTCCGAGCCACCTGAACAAACTGTGAGTCCACATGATTCAAAATGATGGTGGCCCAATCAAAATACTGCTCACCGATGGAGATGCCATGTAGAAAGTAGTACATCCATCCTATAAATTCCCGGGCATGGGGCTACCCAAAGATCCAGCATAGTGTTATGATCCCCATTTGGATACTTTCCTTAAACTCGGATTGGGGGATCTCTAACTTCATTCTTTTGGGGTCCTTCAGGGTCTTGAGCCAATGATTGTTCAAATATTGTTAGGCCATGAGCTCCAACTACTAAAATTGTGCCAAGGCATCAGATCTGGTGATGACGGCTGGTTTGTCAAACTGGGGGATCCTCAATCTTGCCTGAAAAGTTGCGGCGTCAAGAGACACCATGGGAGTGGGATATCCGGTCGGGACCGGAGCAGCAAGCATTATGGCTTGGATGGAAGAGTTATAATGTTTTGCAAGGGTGAGGATAAGTTCTGGGGCCTGCACATAGCATGGGAAGCAAGCTTCCTTCAGGATCCCAGATTCCCTGACATTGATGGCCAATTGGTCCCCGGCCTGCCACTGAATGAACATCATCTTAACCAAGCCCTAAATTTTTGACCACATCTCAATGGTGGTGTCGGTGACCAATTGAATCTGGGATTCAATCTTTGATCCCACAACAACAATGTCTTTCAAATATTTCATGCTGAGGAGTAGTTTTTCCAAGGTCCTCTCAATCTTGGACGTGACGGCTGCCCTGGTGGTCGTCGTGGAGGGAAGCTCTGAACTCTAGGGTGGTGAGGATGCAAAATCCTCTGACATAGTGAAAGTGTGGTTTCTTGAGATCCTACAAGGTGAAGCGACCATTAGAATTCATGAATAAATAATACTCTGGGATCTGGAGATCTTACCACTGAGGCACATCCTTCACCTAAAAAGTTATCTTTGTGTCAAAATCTTGAAAAGATATATGTATAATGCAGACCTAGGGAATTAACCATTATCTGAGCCTAGTTTTTCAACATACTTGATGAAAGTAAGATATGGGCTTGGAAGTTTCCAAAGGATCTGGGGTCCAAAATACTAACCGTTGGAAAATGTGATCAGCAAGTGAGTTGTCAAGCCCACGTGGGTGTCACATGGCAATGTAATAAATGGGGAGTTATCACAACGATGGCACTAGCTGTCCAAATGTGTGTAAAATAGAGGCCACTTGGACAGTCTTGAATGCATGCATGGGACATAAATGTGCCATAAAGGATGATTGACATTGGAGAGAGAAAATTGCCCAGTTGAAACTAGCAAATAGTCGAGCTCCAACTAGATGGTATCCTACCGTGGGGTGAGCTCGCAAACTTAGGTAAAATGTAGACAATGCACAACAAGCTTGGCATGAAACTAGAAGGATATACACCACATATACACAAAGACACAGTAGAGCCAAAGGGTATATACATAGAAGCGAAACACATGTACACAAAGATATAATATTTACGAGCTCTTTACAAATTTACACAACATCTACATGACTAAACCTAAGGCAAAATACAACATATACACTAATCTATAACTTTCTAGAGGGTGGAAAACCCCCTGGCAGAGCCAACCCATGAACGGGTGGTGAACCAAAAATAGAAGACACGAAAGGCAAAAAAGAACCCAAACTATAATGAAGTGAAACCAGAAAGAACAAAGTGGAACCAAAGAACCTACCTGGAAATCTGAAGAATGGAAAGGAAAGAAGATCTTAGGACCACTCTGCAACAACCTCAACCTTTGAATGATCACTGATCAACACTGAAAATCAACTCGTGATTATCCACTAAGCTCAGTGTAATTTGCAACTTAATCGCACTTCAAATCGCCAAGGAATCACACTAAAAGCTCTAAGTATTTTAATCATGGTAATTGTGAAAGTGACATGTAATTTCTATTTATACCCAAGGTAAAAAGAAAGTTACCTTCTTCCCTACAGACTTTAGAACAAGAAAACCTCTGGACTGCAGGCCCGGGGATCCCATGCAACCATAGCTCCCCGTGAGGAGAAGACATCGTGGCGGAGAATCCCAAAGTTTGGATTCTGGCTCTGGAAAGAACAACCAACTCTAGGATCGGGTCCCAGAGACACGAAAGACAAAAGAAGAAAGAAAAAAAAACCTCATAGGAGGGAAAACATGAAGGAGAAATAACAGAAACAAAAAAGGTAGAAAGCAAGCCAAGAGACAAAAGTAAAAAGAGGGGACCCAACATTTTGCACACAAAATTTGGGGATGGGTATGCAGGGCATAACAGAGTTCAAAATTCATTATGTTTTCTTCTTCACTCATAAAAATAATTTAATTTGTAAGCTCATGGTGATGCTCAGCATGTCTTTGAATTTCTAACTCCTTTTCTTGTAGTTTCTCTATAATCTTCCTCATGTCATCAGTAGCTAGTGTTCTTTCTATTTTAGCTTGTCTAGAAAAACTCATCACATCAATCATTCTCACCATCTGGGTCTCTTGACCAATTTGCAACATATTTATTTTCTCTATCAAACGTTGATTGATCTCTTTTAGATTTGTGATGTTCTCTTCTTATGTATTTGATGCTTTTCTTGAATTTGATCTCGAAGACTCAAAGAAATCTAGAATCCCTTCTTCTTGATAATATTTTTCATTGCTTCGAGTTGCCATTCCTTTCCTTCATCCAACAGCTCTCTCATATTAATTCTAGCTTCTTTATACTATTCATAGAACATCTGTATCTCAAGCTTTTTATTCTCAATATTTTTATCAAGTTTGTACTTCTCCATTGTATGATCTTTGCTCTTAATCCTTTGAGCTTTCCAATAAGAGACTTAGCTCTGATACTAATTGTTGGGTTTAATGGGAAGTAGTACTAAGAGGGGAGGGGTGAATCAATACCTCTAAAACTTTTTGGTATTTTTTAATCAATTAACCTTAGTAATCAATTGCATGTCCATTCAATCTGATCTATACTATGTTTGTGTAAGTTGTATCAATTCATAACATTAATAAACATGTGATTCATTCATAGAAACATTCATGAACATAATAGACACATAGCAAAAGATATAATATCGCAAAAAACTTCTGTTATGAAGTAAAATTTGCGGTGAGGATGGCACCCACAAAATTTCACTATCTGCAGAATGGAAGGGGTCGGTTAAGGCTTACAATTTTGATAACTTCTGATGATCTACCATGTTAGGAGTATCAGTGGAGACCTGCTAAATTCTACTATGTTAAGAGCTTTTAGCAACACTATTAAGTGTGCACTCAGTTAAGAGATTTGATATTGGACTGTTTAATCCACCTTTCTTGAAAGGAATTTTTACACTTTGCTCCACTTGTTAGAATGACAAAAAATTGCAAATTGACCTAGTAAATGAAATCTCCTATTGCTAATACAGATCCTATGTAGTTTACATAAAAACAATATCACCTTAGCTGCGATTGAATAATACCTCTGATTATCGATTTCCTTTGTTCTTGGTTCTGCCAACCAAATTCTTCTTTTTCTATTTTGGTTTTTGAAACTCTCACTTCAATCCATAGATGTTTTCATAATTTTCTCCTCTAACTTTCACACACACACACACACACACACACACACTATTGAATGTTTACATCATCTATTTATAGATGGATTGACTTCATCAAGTTGTGATAAAAACAATGCTAACTCTAAGATCAGGTTTACAAATTACACCTAGATCTCCTAGTCTATGTGTTTTAAATCAGTTAGACTAATTTAAAAACTTACATTAATGTTTCTTGTCCTTAAATAAATGAATTTAAAACAATTAAATATCCTATAAATAGAATACCCTTTCTTTATCTGACGTGGAAGTCAGATCCAGTTTTTGTGGGCCGCAACTGACTTTCGGTTCTATCTTTCGGTCATGCTTGACTGTCCTTCAGTTTTTACTGTCGATTGCACTATATCTGATTTATCAGTATGCACTGTAGCTTTCATTTTGGGTTCCACTCTTTCTCTCTACATTGCAATTTTTTGTGTACACACTACCTTGTGTCATCGGTTCTTTCTGTACTTAGTCATATTGAGTGATCTTCTAATCTGATCTTCGGTTTGCCCTTTATTGTCTTTCAGTATAAGCTTACCAAAAATGTTGTTTGAATACTAATGAAAAATTAATGTCATTATTATATATGCATCAGTCCAGTGGATCTCAGAGCTATATCATTCTCTAGACTTGATGTATGGATCTACTCCTTAGGGGGAGTGATCGCAGGAGAATACTATGGAGTACATTTGGGTGATCTTACAACTAGCTGATTGGATATGAAGTTTTTAAAAAGATACATCTTATAGAAGAAAACAGATGAGTTATGGCACCCTTTGTCATTGCTTCCAAAGGGGGAAGAAATTAATGTGAAAATTCCTACTATTTTGGGGAGATTTGTGTTGAGGATATTGAGAAGATTGTATTGAGTGAGAGTACTTTTGGGTTGATGCATATGGAATTTCTCATGTGTTTATATCAATGCCAAAGGGGGAGATTGTTGGATGATATCATTTTTGGTTACTGATCATGTTGTTGATATTCATGTTTTGTCACTGATGTCAACATATATTTCTATGGAGAAGACAGACTAGCTACTTAACTGGAAGGAGTGTACAAAAAATGTATGGATGATTCAGAACGATCAAAGTTAGATTTATGCAGAAGGATATGTGTTGACCTTGTTCCTAAGGTCACTTGGCTCTATGTTACATACTATGGATGTTACAGTTGATTTAGGGAAGACTGGTTTTCTGGATTATAACTGTGATTCTGGATAGAAAAGGTCTCTGTGTTTCGGGTATATCTTTCTGGCGAAGATATTTTAGAACTTGCAAGCTTACTAATGGATAGTCGACATATGGTAGAGTAATGGGTTGAGTTTTATTGTTGTTTGGATATTGATGACATCAGTTGTGGCGTGTATTCTGGAGAAGACCTATTTCCTAGCTGACTTCAGACATGTAGCATGAGAAATTAATTGTGAGCGTGAATTTCAGATCTGAAAGTATATGTGATGGATTGTAAATGATGTATACCTTTTTAAGATACCATGTGTATCTTAGCAAGGGTCTATGTAATTATTTGTATGGTGGAAAGCCTTAATTGGCCGACCTAGTTAATTATGTATTAGGAAAGCTTAACTAGACGGCCTAATGAATTATTGTAAGAGGGTATAGATGAATGATAATTTCCTATGGAGAAGTGTGAAAGAGAAAGATAAGGATAAAGAGGTGTGGAAGCTGCAAATCTTGTTGATTTTTTGGATACAAAGCAAAGTCGATACTTCATTGGAACTGACCAAGCAATGACAGTTGCTATCAGACAATTCACTGGGATGTGTATTTTCTTTATACACTTGATTCAGATTGTAAATCCTTGAGGGTGGCTTTAACCTTCTTTGGGAAGTGTGCCTTGGAAGTGAGCCTACTATTTTCTTTGACTCCTAATAGGGTTTGTCTCCTAAAAGGGACTGTGTACAGTAATGTTGTAACAAGCTCGCAACAGGGCTAACATATTTTAACAGGGATACTATACTCTGAGTACATTATTTGTGGGTGTTAATTCCCACCGGGGTTTTATCTTTAATAGGGTTTCCTGGACAAAAAATATTGTGTTATGGTGTTGGCATTTACTGTGTTATCATTTATATTTGTAGATTTGATTTATAAAGTTTCAAGTTTAATGATCTATATTACAACTGATTCACCCCTTCTCTCAGTTTTCTTGTGGACTATTATTCCTAACATATTCTCTTTACTAGATAAATATTCCAAACTGACTTCGTTCTCACTGACCTAGTCTCTCAAGAAATTATTAATGATAGATGTATGTTTTTTCTTTGAATGTAACACATGATTATTTGAAATATTGATAGCACTTGAGTTGTCACAATAGATAGTGGTGCATTGAAGGATGGAGGGAAATCAAAGAAGTCTATCCAATCCTTGCAGCATGAGTCATATGAAAAAAACAAGAAACAACAGAGAGATATGCAAGATCAACCTTCTTTATTATTAGAAAATCATATACATTAGATCTGCAACATGCAGTCATACATGCCAAGCATATAGGCCTTATTACAATCAAAATATCCTTACAATATCCTTAACATTCATATACAACAAGACAATATTATGAGAGATTCCCTTTCTGGTTATCAACTACTATCCCCACACAAAGAGAAAATCTATAAGCTTATAATGCCTTCGCAAACAATAGGTCAACTTAGAAAGAATATCATATTTCCCAAGAATAGGAAAACATATTACAAAATATATGTCAAGACCCAAATCATCAGGATCTTCTTCTAATGAATGAAATAATAAATGTGATACCTCAAGGAGGTCAGGCAAAAATGTAATATCATCGAGAAATGAGATATTGAGCTTCATCGATCAACAAAACCTTCACAAGATCAAAAGAACACAAATTGACTAGAAAACATGAAGAAGAATATAGTCCCGCCAAGAATCTGTAAGATCTCATGTGTGAAGTAACCAAATGATGTGTGAACCTAGGAAAAGGTTCCACATGACTCCATGAACACTATAAGGATCGTAAATGCGAAATATCCAAACTGAACAAATGCAAAAATAAACTTAGAGATTGATCAAACCTTAAAACATTAAACAAATGTTTTTGGTTGATGCAAGATTGCTAAGATCCCAATATGCTCCTGCATCAAACACTTGGGGTTATTTGAAAAGTGAGCCTCTCACTTTCCTAGGGCTAAAGGAAAACCAAGATAGTCAACCTCAACCTAATAAATCCATGAATAATATTCTACTGGTATGTCCTTCCATTTGACAAGATACTCTTTATACTGTTTGCATCTTGTACTTCTCCCAATTTTGCTATCTCATATATCTGCCTCTTAGGATACTATTGTTCAACAACTGGTCCGTCCTTCTCACAACAATATGACTCATGATACTCATAAAAATCTACAAAATTTAATATAGGTGAAATGTCCATGTCCTCGAGTAACTCCACTTCATATGCATTTCCTTAATAAAATTTCCTCAAGATCCTACACGATCCAAACTTCCTCATCTTCAACTTATTATATGTTTCAATAGGAAATATCCCCTTATTAAAATATACCATTACTTCAACCCCTAATTCAAATTACATATGTCTCATTTTCATATCTGTTCTCTCCTTATATGTCTAATTCATCTCCTCCAAATTTTATTTTATCTGAACATGTAGTCCATTCATGTGTCCTGCAAATTCTTCATCTTCAACACTCTTCTTATTCTCATGACTAATATCCCTCAATTCTGATACTCCCTTAGGATTAGAACCAGTAACTATCTCATTTGGTGTCTTCCCTGTACTCCTATTCACTAAATTTGTATATGCAAACTTTTCTTGTGCTAGAACTAAATCCCAATTTTTAGGCTTTTCTCCAACCAAACACCTCAATAAATTTCCCAAACTCTTGTTCGCTACCTCTATTTTTCCATCTATCTATGGATGAAATTTAGAACTAAACTTCAATCATTCTTCATCTTCTTCCAAATTGTCCTCCAAAAATAACCAACAAATTTACTATCTCTGTCAAAAACTATGCTCTTAGGCAATCCATGTAATCTCACAATCTCCTTGAAAAATAAGTCAGCTACATGTATTGTATCTGTTGTCTTCTTACAAGGCATGAAATTTGAAACTTTATAAAATCTATCTACCACCATAAATATAGAGTCATTACCTCTTTGTGTCTTTGGTAATCCAAGTACAAAATCCATGCTAATATCCTCCCAAGGTCTAGTCAACATTGTCAAAGGTGTATACAATTCAGTATTTTGACTACTTCCTTTTGAAACTTGACAAGTTCTACATCCTTGAACAAACTTCCTTTCATCTGTATGAATCTATGGTGAAAAGTAATTATCACTCACCAAAGCCACTATCTTGTCAATACAAAAATTTCCAGCTAATCTTCCACAATGCTTTTCCTTAATCAAATTATCTCTCATAGAGCTCCTTGGTATACACAACTAAATTCCTCAGAATAACATACCATCTTGAATGAAATAGTCCAACCATTTTCTTTGGTTGGCAATAATGGGTTCTCTACAAGCTTTCCAAGGTTCTGCAAAATCAGGGTCTTCCTCATACAAATTCCTCAGTTCATCAAATCCCAAAACCTCAACTCTAATCTCAATCAAAAAATTGCTTCTTCTACTCAAAGGATTAACAACTTTGTTGGATTTACCACTCCTATGCTTCAACACAAATATATAGCTCTACGAAAATTCAACCCATCTCATATGTCTCTGATTCAACTTACTCTGAATATTCAAATATTGCAATGCTTGATGATCAATGTACAAAACAAATTCCTTAGGAAACAAATAATGTCTCCAATTATTCAAAGTTTGAACTATGGTATAGAATTATTGATCATAAACTAAATATCTTCTCTTAGCATCATTCAACTTTTCACTGAATAAGAAATGGGTCTACCTTCTTGAGATAACACTGCTCCAATTGCATTTCCAGTTGCATCATAATTCACTTGAAATACCTTATTGAAATATGGTAAAGATAACACGGGTTATTCAGTTACCTTTTGTTTCAACAATTAAAAAATCCTATTTGATCCATGTGTCTACTTGAATTATTTTCTATCTCCTCTCATTGTCTTAGTCGTAGGATTACAAACTAAACTGAAATTTCTTATGAACTTTATGTAGAAACTAGCCAATCCATGAAATGATGACTTCTCCAACACTATCAAGTGTAGGCCAATCAACAATCGCTCTAACTTTCTCAAGATCCATTTTCAAACCTTCAAAAGATATCACAAAACCCAAATATACTATATCTTCCCTCATGAAAGAAAACTTGTTGATTCTTATCAGAAATTTCTCTTCCCTCAATCTCTGTAATACTTGTCTTAGCTGCAACAATGATCTTCCTTTGTTTTACTGAAAATCAGAATTTCATCAAGATAAACAATCACAAACTTACCCAAGAATTTCTTCGATGCCTCATTCATTAATCTCATGAAATTACTTGGTGCATTACTCAATCCAAAAGATATCACCAACCATTCATACAATCCTCCATTTTTTTTAAATGCAATCTTCCACTCATCTCCTTCTCTGATTTTGGTATGATGATATTCACTCTTCAAATCAATCATTGTAAAATACTTCGCTCCACTTAAGAAATTCATTATCTCACCCATCCTAGGCAATGGAAACCTATACTTCACTGTGATCTTATTTATAGCTCTAGAATCAGTACACATTCTCTATTCTCTATTCTTTTTAGATGCTAACACTACTAGTACTGCGTAAGGACTCAAGATTTCTATGATCAATAATTTCTTCCACAATTCTTGCACTTACCTATTCAAATCTTCATTCTGGGCTGGTATCATCCGATGTGTTTCTTGTTGGATGATGTTAGAATTGGCTACTACTAATGCTATTGGCATTCATGTTTTGTCATTGATGTCAATATATGTTTCTATGGAGGAAGTACAGACTGGTTATGATGACTGACATAAGTGTATGGATACTGTACAGATGGATCAGAACGAGTGGATATGTGGATATGTAGAAGGATATATGCTGATTTTATTTACAAGGTTTCTTGCCTTAATATTGCATATTGGATGAGTTCCAGATGTTTTTGTGAAGACTGGTTTTTGGATTGTGATAGTGGTGACTGACAGAGCGAGTCTCTATGTTTTGAGTATATCTTACAAGCGATGATGATTCAAGTTATGCAAGCTTAAGGGATGACATAAGACATGTTCAGGAATTTTTGTTATGAGTTGCAATTCGTATGATTTTTGATGACGGTAGATATGGCATGTATTCTGGAGGAGACCTATTTGGGGCCGACTTCAGAGATGTAGCATGTATTGTGGATTGTGAGTGTGGATTACAGATCTTGGATTATATCTTATGTATTGTAATTAATGTATACTTGTTTTAGGTACTATGTGTATCTTAGCAAGGGGTTAAATATTTATTTTTATATTGGGAAAGATTAATTGGCCAACCTAATCAATTATTGTAATATGGTATATATGAGAGATATTTTATTTTGAAAAGATGTGTGTATGTATGAAGAGAAGGTGATTGAAAGAGATAGAGAAGTGTGAAAGTTGCGAGCTTGATTTTATGCTAGATGTAGAGTAGAGGATATGTTTATTTTACTTCATTGGAACTGACCAAGCAAAAATAGTTGTTATCAGATAGTTCACTGGATTGTATATTTTTTATATACACTTGTATTTCAGACTGTAAGACCTTGAGGGTGGCATTAAACTTCTTTAGGTAGTATGTCTGGGTAGTGAGCCCACTATTTTTCTTGACTTCTAATAGGGTGTGTCCTTTAACATGGATTAAGTACTGTAATGTTGTAATAAGCTCCTAATAGGGATAAATATTTTAACATGGATACTATACTCTCAGTACATTATTTTTGGGTGCTAATTCCCACCAGGTTTTTACCATTAACAGGGTTTCCTCGACAACAAAGGATTGTATAATTGTGTTGGCATTTATTGTGTTATCATTTGGATGAAAGTTTTGTTTATAAATTTTAATGTTTAATAATCACTCTCAAAAATGATTCATCCCCTCTCTCAGTTGTTTTGGTGGACTGTTATTCCTAACAATTGGTATCAGAGATACTAGTCCTTAGAGAGAAATATTAATAGCTTGAGGTGATCCTGAAGATGACTTACTATAGGAAGGATAGTATGAAGCTTGATCTTGAAAACTTTGACAGTTGGAAGAGCAAGATGAGAACACATTTTCTATGTTTGGGAATCGACTACTGGATGGTTACTAAAAGAAAGGAACAAATGAAAGCCAAGGATGAATTGGATAAAGCTACTGAAGATGAAAAGAATTTATTTTCATGTAACATGGTTGCAAGGGAAGCATTGATCAACACACTTTGTGAAGGTGAATTCACAGAGGTAAAAGATTTAGATCCTTCACATGAAATATGGACAAGATTGGAAGCATTATATGAAGCAGATAAGTTTACAAAGAAGAAAAAGTTACAGAGATGGAAGGAAAATATGGAAACATTGAAAATGAGAGATGATGAGAATATTAGATCATATTCATAGAGAATTACTGAAGTTGTTATTGGCATCAGGAACTTTGGAGGTACTTACAGTGAGGAAGAAGTGATTGTGAAGATTCTCAGATCCTTGACACCTATATACAAAACAAAATTACAAGCTATAGAAGATATTATACCTTTGACACCGAACTTCAATAGAGAGATATTGATTGGGAAAGTAACTACCTTTGAGGCTGCAGAACTGGGAGATTCTCTACCTAAAGTTGAGTTAGCATTCAAGGCAACTGTGCATAGTGTAACCACCTGAATTCGGTCTATCGCAACTATGGACCCTATTTTTCCTAAGTGTGATCATACCCTCGATTTATGTCCAAACGACCCTGTTACTGCTTGGCATAATTCTTTTAATCAATTTAATATCCTAGGTGATTTTTATCACTGATTTATATTATCTATTATAGCCATACAATTCAAATCA
>MU225820.1:5193961-5218863 GCA_018584345.1 Thuja plicata | reverse complement strand
GCAATAGATCGATTTTAGTGGGTTTCCTATGTTTTTCATGTTTTTCACTAACCCCATGTTGCTAATATAACGATCTATTGAAGTGTTTGTGTTGATCTGACAGGTACCCAAATACACACACACACATAGAAGCAAAAATACCTTATTAGGAGTTGTGAGCACCAAAAATAGTGACTTGAGGGAAGAACTTGAATAATATGTTTATGAATGGGAACAGATATAGGAAGAAGAAAGAAAGCTAGATGAAGTTGTGGCTTTGATCGCTAGAAGCGAAAAGAGAGGTAAAGGTAAATTTGAAGGAAAGTTACCTTTGAAATTTTTTTCATCTAACAAGATAGGTCATTTTGCATCTTGATGTCCTACAAGGGTTCCAAAGCATAAACCTAAGTTTTATAAATCTAAGTATTCAAAAGACAAGGAATGTTATTATTCTAGTGAAGGTGTTTCTGATGATGAAGCTATTGACTATGATTTGATTGGATTTATTGTTATTAAGGATGATGAACCTATACATGAAGAAAGAGCCTTAGTATCTTGTGTTGAAAAGAAATCTGAGTGGGTTACTGATAGTGGTTGTTCACATCATATGACTGGAGATAAAAATAAGTTTGTTAGTCTGAAAATATATAATTGTGGTGTTGTAAGATCTGGTGACAATACTCCTAAGCTTATCATTAGAGTTGGATCTATTTCTTTGCATGAAAAAACTAATACTGATAATGTATTTATTGTTGATGGACTTAGGCATAATTTGTTGAGTGTTGGACAGCTAGTTGAAAAGGGTTATCAATTTTAATTCATTGATGGGAAATGTTCTATCAGAAGTAATTTAGGAGACTTGATCTCATCTGGTACTAAATCTAGAGGTAATGTATTTGAATTGAATACATCTGAGGCTTCTTGTTTTATTGCGAAGGTTGATGACAATTGGTTATGGCATAGAATATTTTTTCATGTTAACTTTGATAATATTGTGAAGGAAAGTATGACTAATGTAGTAAGAGATCTAGATAAGATTTTAAAACCATCTAACACTATGTGTAGAGAGTGTGTTATGGGGAAGCAGACTAGAAGCAATTTTGAAAGAAAGTCTTACTCTGCAAAAAGGAAGTTGGATCTAGTACATATAGATCTGTGTGGTCCTACAAGAACAAGATCTTACTATGGTGAGAGGTATTTTATACTTTTTGTTGATGACTTTTCTAGGATGTTGTGGGTTACATACTTGAGAGAGAAATATGAGGCATTTGATAAATTCAAGATATTCAAAGAAAAAGTTGAGAATGAATCAGGCTTGAAGATAAAATGTTTGAGATCAGATAGAGGCGGTGAGTTTACTTCAGACTTGTTTAATACCTACTGTGAAGAGCATATAATATACAGACAAGCATCGGCTCCTAGGACACCAAAACAGAATGGGATAGAAAAGAGAAGGAATAGAACAATATTAGATGCTGCTAGAACTATGTTGCTGGAAGGAAATGTATCACATGTTCATTAGAGAGAAGCTTTTGGTACTGGTGTGTACACCTTGAACATAATTTAGATCAGAGAAGGTACAACTAAGACTCCTTATGAATTATGGTTTAATCATACTCCTACTGTAAAATATTTCAGAATATTTGCAAGTAAATGTTAGAATGAATTTAGAATAACTGAGAGGGGGATGAATCAGGTATCCTCAGGTCCAGATGTGCAGATGTGCCCATAAATTTTTTTACCACTTCAACAACTCAGATCTGCTTGGCAGCAATAAACAACAAAAGTGTGCAGTTTTTTTGTACTAATGAAATAAGCTTACAAAAACTTAACAGTAAAACACAACATAAACATTCACACATTTTGACACCATGATTTAACGTGGAAACCCAATATGGGAAAAACCCACCAGTAACATGCTACCAAAATTTCACTCTTCTGAAGTGACGCCCTGTTAGGAGCCAACCATGTTAAAGGTTACAAAACAAATTGTCAAATGTGACCTGGTTAAAGGATTTAATCACCATGTCAGGAGTGGACTTGTTAGAGGACTTAGAACATTCCAATCTTAATGTCACCTTGTTTAAAGGATTTATACAATGACTGTTAGGTCAACCTGGTTAAAGGATTTGAACTGATACAACGGTTAGAAAGTGATCAGCAAGTGTGATATGATACATACAACTTACTTTGCAAATCCAGATCCTATTTCAACTCTAATGCTAATTCACTGAGTGGCCTCCATTTTCATCTCAAACTTCAGATCTGCTTGGAAATCCATCAAGCAATCTCTCCGCTTCTCTGCTCATCCTTCTCTGCTAGGTTTTGCCAATCAGTCAATTAACCATGCAATACTTTTGCATTCAACTTCTCCTTACACTCAGATGCTATAACAATAACCACAGTAGGTTATATTATACCTCTCCATCTAGGTCAAATAAATCTTTTACCACTTAATCAAGATCGTAGATCTTAGGTTAGGTCAGATCCAACAGATCTTTCCATCATTACATTTAATTTACTTCTCCAATACAGTCATTAATTAAACATTGAGTCCATGCATTAATAACGGTTTCCTATACATTAAATGAGTGTGGGCCAATCTTAATTAACAATGCATATCCCAATAAAATCAACTATGTCGGCCATAGATCTCAAATCTCATCAATTAATAAAATACTGCTGCTCGGCTTCCTCTGTCTCCCTCGGCATTTCACTGGCGCTCGACATCATCTTTGCTTTCTCGGCATCACCTTCTGCTTTGCTCGACATCAACTTTGCTTTGCTCGGCATCACCTTCCAATGAACTGTCAGTGAAAGATAAACAACATATCACTTTGCCAAAGTGCCAAATGATCAAGTACCCTGGTGTATACTCATAACTCAACCATTTCCTTGGTCTTCCTGTTATCCTATTCTTCAAATCTTCATCAATCAATAGATATGGTACTCAAACATACAACAATAGTCTCACCAGTTAAGGTTTGACATCAATGACAAAATAACAATTGTCTACATTGTAGCAATCTTTCCAACAGTAAATGCTATATCAAAAGAGATGATGAGATAGGGAAGTTTGATGCTAGAAGTGATGAAGGTATCTTCCTTGGTTATTCTACTAAGAGAAAAACATATAAATATTTCAATCTGAGATTGAGGAAGTTGATTGAAAGCGCTAATGCGAGGATAGATGAAAGGTATATGGTAGAAGGAAGAAGAGGGAAAAAGAAAATAGAAACTAGGGTCCATCACATCTATTGAGGCATTCTTACTTTGGGTAACATGAATCCAATAGCTAAAATTTCTCTTGCTATGTCTAAGAAAGCCCTATAATATATAAGGGCACTACTACTCTACAATAAACTCCCTTGACACAATGAATATAGGACTTATTTAGATCAACTATAGTACATATGCTAGTAGGTGTGCATGAAATCAATAACATTTAAAAAACAAGGATTTTATCTTTATCTTTTATACAAGGAAGAAACTTTATTTTGCCAAAAAGGCATATTTTTTTGGAAGATTCATTGGTGGTAAAGAACTTTTTTATGCAAGAACACCCTTGTATGCCCTACAAACATTTTGAAATTGGCTAATTAGGAAATCTAAACCTCCAACATGATATTATGGAAAAAAAAATACCAAAATACAAATTACATGTAGCTAGTATTCTCAAAAAAGAAATAACTTAACAAATAATATCAAAACACCAATTGATTTCCAATAAAATATTTCAATACCATGTAGATTTTACAAAGATACACTGGATTGGTTGTCAATATTGATTGGACAATGAAATATAAGAAATCACATGCCTTGCAAGTTATTTAAAAAATGCAAAATATTGTAAGAAAGAAGATAACATACAAAGATGCAATAATTGTTGGTGTATTAACTCACAATAAATGTATGCATATTTATTGTGCAAAGGATGGCAAACACCACCTAAAAAATTGGTATGCAAACTTCATACAAGATAAAGGCTAAGACGCATCCCTAAGCAAGCTTATCTCAAAAAAAAATCCATACAAAAGAATATACCATAGAATATAATATACTAACAATAAATATTGTATTTGTCAAATAATAGAAGAAAAGAAGTTACACAAGATCTATATAACGAAGATATGGTGGAAGAAGGGAGAGGGGAAAACAGGATTCTAGTGCTCTAAAATAAATTTATAATAATACACATCAAATTCCTTTCACATTATATACACCTTAAAATTGCACATATATCTCTTTTATTAAATAAAAAATCAAAACAATCCGTCCACGAAATAAACCCTAGTATATGGCCGACAAAATATTTAATGAAATTCCAAAGTAGGGACGAAACACACCGAACCCCATAAATTGAATCAAAAATAGTGATATGGGCCGTTCCAACGGTATTTTTTAAGCTAAGATATTAAAGTCATTTTAAATTCCTCTTATAGTTGATGTTAAGGTGAATATTAAGGCCGATAAAGTTAGTTTCACTGTCGGCACAATTTTAATTTTTATTTGATGTTAAGGGGAATATTAAGGCCGATAATGTTAGATCCAATGTTGAATAATGTGGAGGGCCCTAAGCCTTAACGCTATAAATCAAACTATTTCCACAACAAATGTAAGTATATTATTGACTTCGACAAGTCTTGGAAAGGATTATGTATAGTAAAGTTGGGCCAACCAACATTTTGCATGTTTTTAAGGCAAATAATTGGTAACTATTAAAGTTTAAATATAAGACAATTCAATTTTAATTTATAATTATTTTCGTAAAAGTACATTTATAGTGTTGGATACACATTATTAAATTTGCAATTCAATTCAAAATTGTATTAAATGAGGAAAGGTTTGGTGGATTGGGTGTAGAAAGGAAGCATGGTGGAAGATTCAAGAGTTAAAAAGGAGATTGTGAGGAAGCATTAATATGAGTAAGGCTAATGTTTCTTTTTGTCATTTAAGCTCATTAATTAAGAATGATGATTATGTATCATTATCTAGATGTGTAATGTTCTTTTTAAAAGTTTTTTTAATCATTTTGTTTCTATTTTATTTTCGACTAATTCATAATGAGCACCATGGTCTTAGGTATCATTTCTATTAAGAGGGAATAATATATTCAATTCTTTAATGATAAGCATATTTAGGGAAACAACTTGCAAAGAAGGGTTGTCATACATTTTGGTAAAGAGAATCATGTGATCTTGTATCTTTTTGGTATACAAGATTAAAATGACTTTATGATCACAAAAAAATTATGATGAAAGAATAAAAATATCCAATTTGACATCAAAAGTAGATAAATAATAACATTATAAGAGGCCAAGTCAAGAAAGAATGTTAAGTTCATTAAAAAATGTTTGGAAAATGTATGTTTCTCAAATCTTTCTTCACAAATATAGATAAAACAAAATGATTAAGCCCAATTAATAAACAATAAACCAAAAAAATGATTGATTATACTGTAGAATCTAGAAAAATATAAGGTGATTATCTTATTTGACTTGCACTTTCTAGTGACTATTTGTATTCTAAGAAAAAATATTGAAAACCAAAATATAGATGTGGATCTACAATTTGTACATGGGGAGTATTCTTTTCCAAAAGTTATGTGACTACAAACTAGGTTGCCTTTTGAGGCCTTGAATCCTAAAGAAAACCACATGATATGCTCTACTACAAATGGTTCAATTAGACCCATAAATTTATATAATAGTTATGGATTTACTTATTGTGATGTTATATACCTAATTTTAGTTGTGATTGTACTTATAATTCTAGGACTTGTTGTAAAATAAAGATAATGTTGTGAGATTTTTCAATACTAATTAAAATACTAATTTAAAAACAAAGCTTCACACATAGGACATGCATGATATGTAAATATAAATTTGGCACAACTAGTCAATCAGTGTAATGTCTAAATGTAAAAATATACATTTGAACTTACAATGTAATGTGTTTCTCACCTCTTTGATAAAATGGTCGATGCTTTCAAATAACCTTGGAAATTTCCTTGAATACATGAATAGGATCATAATATTGAATATGTGGGTGACAAGGTAATTAATTATTTTATGAATGAGTTAGATTTTGGGCATTAAAAGATAGGTTTTAAATTCATCGAGTAGACCGTAGCATGTCACCACTTAATGTAATCTTCTATTGTAATATAATGTAAAATATGTATTCATATCAAGGTTCAAGTGCTTCGTAGTACCGAATAGATGACAGAGCCCTGGTATATTCCATTCATTAAATATAAATCAAATAGTACAACTGTGAATTTATGACATGCAAAATGATATACAAATAAGATTAAGTATAAAAGTGTATGCCATTAATTTTTACCTGTAAATTTTATCCCACTTTGCTCTACATATAAATATACATGAAGCATGCACTCAAAAGTAAACATGTAAGAAGAAATAAATAGACATTTGTAATGTCGTAAATTACACCCTGTGTAATTATTCATCACATAATGCCTTTTCCTTAGCTAAAAATCAAAATTCTACCTAAACTTCCTGTAGACACCCTGAAATGGACATACTTGCGACCTTACATTAAAACACTAATTTTCATCTATTAATTAATGGTTTTTTAATCATTAATTAATCATCTATTTTTTCTAAATCTATTCCCCAAATCATTTAATAATTTCCACAAAATTAATTAAATAATTAATTTTATTTAATTAATTAATTCAATTCAATCTCCTAAAGTTTAAATTTAAATATTTAAACTTAATAATTAATTCTCCTAATTAAATTAATTTCACTCAATAATTTCAAAAATCAATTAAATATTCAAATAAATCATTTCTCAAGTTCAAAAAGGTAACTCTTGATCAACTTTTCATTTAATTAAACATCCTCTCTTCTCTCCAAGTTGAAGAGGTGGAGTTTACTGGTTGCTCCTCAATTAACTAAAACATCACCTCTTCTCTCCTAGTTAAAGAGGTGGAGTTTATTGATTGCTTCTCCAGTTCCTTTTGATCTCAACCATTCATCCAATAGTCTTTGGGATCGATCTCAATCATCCAAATCATTTTCCATATTCTATATAATCAACCCTTCACAACCATTTGAAGGATCCAAGATTTCAAGCTTTTGTACACACTTACTATGCAGAATTCTTGTACGAAGCATCAAAGCATTCTTGTGATCATATCAAAATTATTTTCTCAACACTCCCAAGTCATAAACATTGTCGATACCAATACTGAGCACCACACACATCATTTCATAAGGAGTAGAGAGAAGCAATAGAAGCTTTGAGCATCAAGGTTTGCAATCGTTTATTTTCCTCTTTGATTGCTTGTTATTTTATTGTTCGTGGATTTGTTCTTAGTATTTGTGATTGCTTTCCCCCATTGAAAATTGGTGCTACTAACCCTCATTATTCGAGTTGGAGAAGGATTGGATCTACACACTTCCATATCATCTCACCCACCTTGTCATCTCCCTTGTTTGAATTCTTTACCATGCACCTTGTTTGGCTTAGGACACATGCGCTTTGTGGAGACATTTGCGCAACACATACTCGTACCATGAATTCACAAACTTGTTGGTGGCTATTGAGATATTGCACCTACTATTTATAACAATGTAATGACTCCTCTCACCACCCGCTAACATCGGGAATCTACTAGCTATGTTTAAACTCACTTTTTTTGGCTTCATTTCCCCTCTTTTGATGTCTCTCTCTCTCTCTCTTGGACGTTCTTGAATGTACTTTTGGCATATCTTTGCAACTTTTATTTGGAAAGTCTCCATAGTTTGTTGATCATCTTACATTACTCTGGTAGCATCCATTACTCACAAGCTTGTTCTCCCCTTCATTCCACCACACTCTAGCTTCTTGGTTTCAAAGGGGAGCATTTCTCTACATATTTTCATTCACACGATTAACATATCTTAGTTCTTGATCAATTACTATTTCTATATTATCATTTTATAATTTATCAATTATCCATTATCATATCTATCACATCTTGGCTATATAAAGAGGTGGAAACACCAAATTGGAGGTTTGACTTCGGTAGGTCTCTAAATCAACAACCCAACAATTTTTCTTTTTACCTTGTGTGTATATTTTGGAGGATGTGACACAACAATCTTGGGATTATTCTACCTACTTTCATGAGGTATTCTTTCTATCCCTTCCCTTTAGAATGGCCATTTTATTTATTCTTTATGTTTTGTCAATTGCATTTACCTTGATTTTTATTCTTGTCAGTTTAGTTTTTACTCTTGTACTTTTTTAGTTTTTAAGTTTGTACCCTATCTATAGGTGGTGCATACACAATGCACTAGCATTCCTAATCTACAGTATAATATGGGACTCGCACAGGCGCCTGAGACAGTGAGCTTGTGGATTTCACCAGTAAATCTTAAGTCTTTGATCTTTCATTTCCGGTAATTGAAATATTTTGGTTAGTTCATATTATAGATTTATTAATATTTTTCTTTATATTGCATACATTTAAATATTAATCTTAGTTTAATTAATTAATCACCCTAGCTAACCAGAGTGCTAGTTTAGTGGGGTGTCATAATGGCCAATTTGCTCCTTAGGATTTCATCAATATTGAGGGTGGAAAATTACCTTCTCCATATTTTGGTGAACCCAACATGAAGCTTTATACATCATCTTCCCCCCTCTACCAGGTGATAGTGTATTTATCAATATGATAACCATCACTCCTATCTCCCCCCTTATCTAGAGGATGTTGAACACTTCTAGGTGGTGAGAGGAGGGGTGAATCATCACAAATAAAAACTTAACAATTTTGTCAAAAATCTCTATAATTACTTTCTAATCCAACTAATCATCAACACAAAGATAGAGAAATGATAACACACACATGAACACCATAAACCCAAGATGGGAAAAGACTATGATGAGAAATGTACTCACTATATGTAAGTATCTGATTAAAATATTTTAGGCCAGAAGCCAAGGAGCTCATTATCCCTACCAATTTAGGCACACTTCCAAGGATCTCACTAATCCTCAAGGAAACAATAAATATATACCTTTACAAGTAATCAAAGGGAACTCGCCGCTTCACAACATTTACGAAACTAAAATATCTTGATTTGTTGTAGTTACCTTTCTATCAGATCTAGAAATATGCACCTTATTTCTACCTTATTCACACAATATTATCTTCAAAATTGATTCATATAGTCTTCTCAATGACCTTACAATTACTTTTTCTGAATTCATCTCTTTTCACTCAAATATACAAATATTTTTCCATCAGAAATGTCAAAAAGGTTGGTCATTAATATATAAGCATTGTTATCAAGAAGTTGACTATCTTGAATACAAATTCTTAATGCGATCCATCCCAAAAGATAAATGGGGACAAAAATCTATCATTAAACCTTTCTCTCAAATAATATAATTTATCCACACACATAGAAACTTCCCTTAAAGTTAGAACCAAAGGTAACATGTGAAAAGACATTACAAACATGTTACCTATTGGCCAAAAAACACTTTCCAAAATATATAGTACAATATGAAGCATAGCACACAATTTTAAAATTATGTTAAGATGATTAACTCTTCTCTTAACATATATCTAGACTAATACTCAAATCATGTCACTGCAAAATAGCTTATTCGGTTATAAGCCAACAAAAACAACAAAAAACATGTGTAACAACAAATCTTCACCTGCAGACAAAATCATCAAAAGATATCTAAATTGAAACACTACATAAATCATTTGATCATTTACACCAAACCAAATTCCTTGAAATATTATTATAGAGAAATGCAAGCCATTCTCCAAGCCTATCGAATCCTTCTTGACAACTAGTCTTACTATAAGCCAAATAGTGCAACAAATGTTTGTCAAATAATTAGTTGGGGACCAGAAAACATGATAATACAATATTGATAGTGACCATCTACTGAGCCCAACACTGCAATTCATCTTCATTTCATGATGAATAAGAAAAATAATTCTCCCACGAGGTATTCACATACTCTTTCCTACATAGTCCTTGTCTGTCATACTTTTATCTTCTGGATACATCACAAACTTCCTTTATATAATTAGCAGAATCTCTAAACAGTTAATTTCAAGAAACAATAATAATATTTATAATCTGTTGGAAATTGGCCTGATGAGTATACCATAAATCTTGTCATTTATGGAAACACTCCTTATTGGCATGGTCACTTGGAGTACATTCCAATTTTGGAGGTTTTATTTGTAAAAATGAATAAGCCGAGGAAGCAGTTGATAGAGTACAATAGTACAATTTTTCCTAGCAAGCACAGTTTGTAATGAAATAAGTAATGTGATCTTCAAGGAGTGTACTATGGGATGTAGTAGACCTTCAATTAAGTTTTCTTGTATTTTGGAGTTGACTAGAGTGAGTTACATCTTGTTGAAGTTATGCGAAGTCAGTGCAGTAATATAACAGGGAAAATGAGTAGTCACAATGTTTAAGTGAGTATAATGTGGAATTTGAAAGTGCTACATTGAATTTGGCATGGGGCCTACCCTAATTTTGATGATGCATGATTTTTGACTATGTATTCTCTATTTGATTAAGTGTTGGACACATTTTGTGATGTAACTGCGAGCCGACTGGAAAGATTATGAGATCAAAAATATATGTGAAGATGTTTTGAGATGCGAAGATGTATGTGGAACAGATAGATGCATTGTGATGTTAGAATCAGACATAGAATGTTGTGATCTATAACTGGGACTACTTGTGTTGATCTCCAAGTTTTTTTTGTTTATTAGTGTCACGCACTTAGTCATAATCAGGGAAGGTTGGTCGGTCATCACTGCGACCGAGCCATACCACTAAGGCTGAGAAATGTAATGAATTGTATAATATTATTTATTGACCGAGCAGTAGTTACTATCAAGCAAGTTAGTGGTTGTCGAACACTCAATAGTTTCCAAGCAGAATGATTGTCGCGTTGCATAAAAGAGTGTTGAGTGACAACATATGGATATGTCGAGTAAGACAGTATTGACCAAGCACCAGAGCTTACATATGCCAAGTAAGATAGTTGCTGTATATGTGTTTGGAATGGCACAAACACCTAGGTAAACCATTTTGGCCGACTTCTATGAATAATTTAATGATCATTCACAAATATTTAATGCATTAATTATGTGTTATTTTTGAGATCATGGATCCCTATGTAAGCCATGCAACCAATCAAAATTACGGATGCCTACAAGGTAAAATGTGATGAATCTAGATCATTGATCTTGATCTAGATGTTTCATTACTGATCTATATATGGAATTCTTCAAACCCTAATGGATGTGTATGTGTGTGGATGCAGATGTGAAGAGTATATTTTGGGTATGTATGCATGTTTTTCATATACGAAGCATAGATCAGGAAGACTGACTGAGAAGAGAAGTGAAGGACAATAAAGAGATATATCAGATTGAGAGATTAGTTAAGAGTCGAAAAGAGGAGAAATGTTATCAACATTTGTAGTGCATACTGAAGGATCAGGTACTTATACATTCTAGAAAAGGAATCAGGGTAAATCTCTTAATAGAGCGGTCCTAATAGGCCTTTGTACGTAAATATCTTAACATAGTGCTTACTTAGTGGTAAGTTTTAAATCCTTTAACAAGGTAGATTTTATAAGTTTGTAAGCTCTTAAAAAGGAAGACCCCTCATAGGGTAGATCATCAAAAGTGATAAAACTTTATAGCTCTAACCGTCACACTTTATTACTGTAGTAGTGAAGATTTGTGGGTTTCATCCCCACACCAGTTTTACCTTCAAGGGTTTCTGGGTTACCAAATATTTGTGTTATGTGTTCATTATGGATATGATTAGATGTTAGATCTATTACAAAATTTTAGCTTATGTTTACGAATACATGTTGCATTAGTTTGTTTTAGAAGTGTAAATTTTTTGTAGATCTAATTCACCCCCCACCTCTCAGTATACCGATTTCCCATATTATACTTCAAACAACTGGCATCAGAGGTTTGTTCTCTTAAAAGAATTCTAACCACTTGAGAGTTAAGATCTTGGATATGGTGGTTTATAAGTTGGTAAATATCATTGAGAATCAAAATATTGACATCCAACTGGCACTGCAGTAGCTTGAAACTACAAGATAAAAATGGAGGAAATCCTTAAAGACTAGGAAAGAATTGGCAACTCAGCTGAATGAAACTTCATATAAAGAAGAAGACATTGAAGGTCTATTTGATACTGAAGATTCCAAAGAAAGTAATGCAGCAATTGTAGATCTATTGGAGAAGAGAAGCACACTAAAAGAACAAATAAAAAGTCTAAAGATAAGACATGAAACTCAATCAATAACACTATGTGAGGTGATTGATTAGAAGAAGAAAGCTGAGGAAGACAAGAAAATGGAAGAAGAAGACAAGAGAAAGATGGCTACCAAACTTGATGAAAGGACAAGTGATGTGAAGAAGCTCACAAACAAATAGTTGGACATGGTCAACCAAATTTTATTTACAAATCAAAAGGTAAGGAGAAAAGACATTGAAATTACATATCTAAGATCTGAGAACACTCAAATGAAAAATGAGTTGATATCTGAAATAGAACTCATTGAGAGAATAAATAAAATGAATGAAGCCTTGAGATACTTTGAGGAATTGGTGAGATCACCAAGAAGGAATAATGACACCTCTGGACTTGGACATACCGAGCACCTGTCATCCACTGAAGAAGGAGAAGCATCAAAGAGTGGAGAATAGAGGAATCAAAAGCTGAAGAATACAAAACCTACATGTCATCATTTGTTCCCAGGTCACACAACAAAAATTTATCGAAGCAAGAATGGTAAGTCCAATCCAAAACATGAATTTAATGGATGTTTCTTTAACTATAAAAATCATGGACACCAGGTACATGAATGCAGGTCAAAGGCTAGAAATGCACCTACTTCACCTAGATTCCAAGGACATTGCTACAATTGCCTAAAGTTTGGTCATAGTACCCAAGATTGTAGATCCAATGCAAAATCCAAATGGACATCCAAGAAATAAATCAATCCACCAAGGAAAGGTAACACATTTAATTGGGATTACAATACAAGGCATATGATTCATTATTATGGTGAATATGGTCATATTGCAGAAAATTGTATAATGACACACTTTAGAGGTAAATCCAAGAGTTGGATGGATGAAAGTTTTGTCTCTTATAGTTGTCACAAGATCGGTCATACCAAGAGAGACTGGAAGACCAGAGCCCCAAAACCTACTATTGAGCAGATAAAGAATCAGATGAATTTGACATGGAGAAAGAAAGAATAAGTGGGTAGTAGTGGACCCAGTAAAGATGAGATCACCCAATCCAATAGATCAAGTGATCCCACTACTTCCAATTAAAGAAAAAAGGTATGTAAGGAATTATTTTCTCAAATACTATAGTTTACACCAGTTCCTAACATAAGATGTATTAAAGTCCATATCAGCAAAAGATAAGATGCGTAAGGACAAATCTGAGACAAGAACTGAGCAAAGAATTGATATGCATAATTGATGTTGAGCATTAATATTATTATATGTCAAGCCCCCATATCGACCAAGCTGATATGTTGACCGAGTGTCAGTAGTGACCGAGTGATGGAATGAGTTAACCAAGATATTTATTCAAGGACTGAGTAGAAGCTCACTAGAGACCAAGAAGAAGAAGTCACATAAAAAGAAAAAGGACAAGTCTTTGAGCATTGAAGTAACACTTGATGAAGTTATAGTGATTCCAAAATGGGATACTGATAACTTATCGTATGAGAAAATACTAATCTTGCAGGATTTATTGAATAGGAAGAGAAAGCAAGAGCAATTAAAAAGGGAACATCAACAGAAGCAGGTATTACCTGAGATTAAAGATATCTTTGTTGATGCATTTGAGTTTCAAGATATAAATGAGAATACACCTATATTATATCAATTGGTTCATATTGTTCAAAAGGTGAACAATTATGATATCGATGAAAATGAGAATCTCATTCAATAGTCTAAGAGAAAGTTTGAGACCAAAGTACTTGAGAAAGTTGCATCAAAGCTTACCGAGAAGCCAGTTGCACTTTCTGATCTGGTAAGAAACCTAGAAGAAGTTGTAGAAAATGTTCCTTCTTTGTACAAACAATTTTTTTATATATAATTCTTTACAAAGGAGAATCAATAGCTTATTGAGAAGCTACAGTTGGATTTGAAGTCAACGGGACATTCACTGAGCATGGATACAATTTCCATCTCTATTCATTCTAACAAGTTGACACATTCTCAAGGGAGATTAGTCGAGTTCATGGATAATGATGGAAAAATAAGGGCTAAATTTATTTATATTTAGACTATGTTGATACCTCATTTAGAGGTCATGCAAAAAGAGGTGAAAGCAGCAAAGGAATTAGCACAGAAAGATCAACCTCTAAAAATTACAGAGAGTTTGATTGATCTAGCTGCCAAGCTAGAAATCAAGTTACATGTTTTGGAATTTGTTAGATCCAGTTGGGATAATGCATTGGCAATGACCCTACAAATTCATAAACCATTTTTGGTCAAGTATGATCTAACCCCTACAACCCCAGCAGAAAACAGTGACAAAAATAAGAGGGAAATGAATTGAATGTCATCAAAGGGGAAATAAAGGGAAAAAAAAGTTATAAGGTATAACATTTTTTTTAATTATGTACATATGTAGTATATGTAGTGAAGTATTTATGAAGACCGAGTCAAAATCCTAGGGGGAGCTCTAATTCTACTTGAGTACTATTTTTGTAAAGGACTGAAGAGTCACGACAAAGTGTTTTTGCCACTAATGTCAAAGGGGGATATTGTTGATCTCCAAGTTTTGTTGTCCATTAGTGTCACACACTTAGTCATAATCAAGGTAGGTTGGTTGGTCATTACTGCGACCAAGCCATACCACTAAGGCCAAGAAATGTAAATGACTTGTATAATATTATGTATTGACTGAGCAGTAGTTACTGCCGAGCAAGTCAATGGTTGTCGAGTACTCAATAGTTGTCAGGAAGAATGATTTTCGAGTTGCATAGAATATTTAGTGTCGAGTGAAAACATATGGCTATGCCGAGCATGAAATTATTGACCAAGCACTAGAGTTTATATATGTTGAGTAAGATAGTTTTTGTATATGTATTTAGAATGGCACGAACACCTAGGTAAACCTTTTTGGCCAAGTTCTATGAATCATTTAATGATCATTCACAGATATTTAATGCATTAATTATGCATTATTTTTGAGATTATGGATCCCTATGTAAGTCATGGAACCCTAAATGGAAAAATTAGGGATGCCTAAGTGGAAAAATGTGATGAATCTAGATTGTTGATCTTGATCTGGAAGTTTCATTACTGATCTATATATGGATTTCTTCAAACCCTAATGGATGTGTATGTGTGTGGATACAGATGTGAAGAGAAGAAATTGGGTGTGTATGTATGTTTTGCATATCTAAAGCATAATTAGGAAGAGTGACCAAGAAGAGAAGTGAAGAAAAGTAAACAAATATATCAGATTGAGAGATCATTTAAGAGATGGGAAGAGGAGGTCCGTTATCAAAATTTGTAGTACATACTGAAGGATCAGGTACTGATATATTATAGCAAGTGAATTAGGGTAAATATCTCAACAGAGTGGTCCTAACAGGCCTTAGTAAATCTCTTAACATATTGCTTACTTAGTTATAACTTTTAAATCCTTTAACAAGGTATATTATATAAGTCTGTAAGATCTTAACAGGGCACACCCCTCACAAGGTAGATCATCAAAAGTGATCAAAATATCTAGCCCTAACATGTACACTTTACCACTGAAGTAGTGAAGATTTGTGGGTTTCATCCCCATCCCAGTTTTATCTTCAAGGGTTTATAGGTTACCAAATATTTTTGTTATGTGTTCATTATGGATATGGTTAGATGTTAGATCTATTATAGAATTTTAGTTTCTATTTATGAATATATGTTGAATTAGTTTGTTTTAGAAGTGTAATTTTTTTGTAGATTTGATTCACCCCCCCTCTTAGTATACTAATTTCCCATATTAGACTTCCAACAACTTGAGCATAGCAGATTCTTGTATAGTTCATGTTTTTGATAAATTATTATAATTGATAGTTTGCATTGTAAGAGTAGTGAGCTCATTATATACACCTAAGAGGGTTTCTATCCTTTAACAGGGATATGTACTAAATGTAATATTCAGCTCCTAACAGTGATAGGTCTCCTAATACAGATACTATAATCTTAGTGCATCATTTTTGGGTATCATCCCCACTAGGGTTTTCCCTTGGCCAGGGTTTCCTCATGAACAAATCACAGTGTTATGAGTTTTTTACTTTCTGTGTATGTTCTTCTTATTTTAGCAATTGCATTTTAAGCTTGAATTTGTTAAGTTTGAAATTAAAGTGTTGTAATATTGATTCACCCCCTTCTCAGTATTACTTAATCCTAATAATTGGTATCAGAGCTTGTTTCACTTTGAGAGAAAACCTAACAACTTGAGGGAGATCCAGATGGATTCAAGTGTTTTGGAAGAAAATTTTAAGGAAACACTTGAAGACCTTGATAAGGAAAAATATGATAATGTTGAATTGAAATTCAAACTGAGAAGAGTTGAGGGTTCATAAAGAAGTTTAAGGAACAAATTGAACTTTCCAAGAACCAAAGGCAAGATCTTATGGAAAAGACAGAGGAATAATCTGATAATGATTCATTTGATCTAATTAAATAGCTTGAAAAAGACAAAGATGTGTTGAAACAAGAATGCAAAGTTACGACTATTCAGATGGCTAAATAAATTCAAAAAGAGAAATATGAAAAGACAAAACTTGAAGAGATCTTGAAGAATCCAAATGTACAGATGGGAAAGATGCAATTTGAACTTGATGATTACAAGATCAAGTATCACAAATTAGACAAATATAATCACATAATTTAGGGAGAACTTGTTATAGCAAAGAATCACATTGAAAAACTTCATGCAAGTAGTGACAAGATTGATGAACAGATGGAAAGACAAAATCCTAAAGTTGACATGAGAGGAGTTGGGTTTGATAAAGGAGAATGCTCAAAATCTCAGGAAAGAAAGTTTGAAGAAAAATTAGTTGAGACACCTAATCGACAAGAAGATCCTATACAACAAGAGGAACCTAGAGAGCAGATCAGACCTTTCAAAGGAAGATGCTTTGGATGTAAAGATTTGGTCACATGAAGAGGGATTGTAGAGGTAAGACTCCATGTTATCCATTTTTTGGTTATTGTTTCAATTTATATGAATATGGGCACAAGAAAATAGAATGTAGAAAACCTGATCAATCCTACACAAAATAATATTACATCACAGAAGAAACAACATCTAAGATTACATGTTACAAGTGGAAAAAATTTGGACACATCACAAGGAAGTACAGGTTGCATGCTAATCATAACAGGTCATCTCCTACATGCTATAAATGTAACAATCAAGGATATATAATACAATTTTTCAAGTATAATGGAGCTGCAAGAAATAGAAGACCACCACCAGTTGTTATGAAGAAAAATGTTGGTGATGTTGGAAAAAGTTTGGCATAATATATGAATGAATTTGAGAATCAATTTGTAATAAAGTGGTAAACTATGGAAAGCAAAGGAATAAAGTGAGTCTAAGGTCTAGGGAGATTTAGGAGATGTTACTGAATCCTTGCCTAATGTTGCTACATCAACCTAAATGGCCAAGCATGGCCTTAGGGGGAGCTTTAGAAATAAAATAGTTACATATCCAACCCCTGTTTGTGTAGAATAAGTTGATGTGAGTGTTAGGGTTTTTTCTAGCAGGGCCTCTAAAGATGCTTGAATACTTAAATAACTCTATGACTCCCAATGCCTTTGATACTCTGACTCAAGCAAGAGAAAACACTAATTGATGTGGTATTTTGATAACACTGGGGATACCTATTATCACCTCCTTCTTTTTTGAGATCCACTGACTCAGGTAGGTATTACCTATGACTGGTTACTGACTTGACAATATCTTTAGAGTGGATTTTACTTATGTGTTGAATGATCTGTTTTTATATGGACATGTATATAACAATGCAAATAACTATGACTATTCTGAGAAAAAGCTTGACAATCCAAATCAATATCTTAATGACAGCAGACAGCAACATAATATGAAATTTCATCTTTCTTTCCTTTTGAAATTCTTGTGAATCTAGGAGGAATAACCTATTTGATTTACTCTTTAAGAAATCAAAAAACTTCAACTGTAATCACTATGAGTATAATTGATTTTACACAAATATTCAGAAAGTAATTGGTTTGAATAGTTTTGAATATTTGGATGATGATAGATTATCAAACAAGTTCCTAAACCAGTGCCTATCCTTGGGCTTATAGAATTAATAAATGAAAATTCACAGAAATATAAAAATAGAATACTGTAAGATGCCTTACAACCTACATGCAACTCAGATAAAATGCCTTACAAACTATCTTGTCACCTCTACAATATTGTATCAAATCCTTAAATATTATTATGCTCCCTGACACTACTCACAAAACTTATTTCTTTCCTTGAAAGAAACTTGCAAGCAATTAGATAGCTACCTTGTGACCAATATGCTTAAAAATGCCTCACATATTTAAACATAAAAGAGCATACACAACAAATAAAGAGACAAAAACAAGATAGAGTAAAGTTGCGCTGTATTTTATTCATATGTTTCTGCTTCAATACATAAAAAGCTCAAAAAGCTCAAAGACACAGACTGAAATTTAGAAAGTCTGGTTTTCAATATATTTCATCTCTCTCTTACAATTACAACTTTTGATCTATTTATAGGTCCTTAACAATCTTGTAATCCTTAACATTAGGATGCAACAAGCTTTGGATGGTTTAAGGAACCTAACCCTAAAAGTATAGAAAAGACAAAGAATGAGAATGTAGAAGCGGTGGAGAGACAAAAACAGGGGATGAGATATGATCTTCTTTGTCTTCTTCTAGAATCTGGCACCTTTGTCTGATAATGTTCAGGATAGCATATGATATTCATACTGAGACCAAGTGACCACCATTTTAGGCTAACATACACTTGTCTTTTATAATAACTAACCTCCATGTGCTCAATGGTCAGGCGCCAAGTGTTCCTCTTTAATCTTCATCCAGGATCTCCTCCTCTACTACCACAGGCTTCTTTTTCTTTGGCTTGGTCATCAAGACCCATGTTGTCACTTCATCCTCTATAGACCATTTAAAACTCTATGTGCTCTACAGTTTCCCTTTCTGCTTCTCCCATCTGACATCAGTGATGCTTTTAACATCCATTAAAAACTTGTTTATGTCAGTTTTTGCCTTAAAGGCCTCATCCAAAATCTTATTAAAACCATCCAAACCTAATTAAGATCTTGAAATAAATGCCTCATTGCTTGGCATTCTACTATCAAATTCACTCCTCTAAGCCTCCAAGTCCTTGACCTGATCATCTTCTCCTTTCAAAGGAGGAACAAACCTATTAAACTCTGATGAAAACAGGCCTATCTTAGCCTCTATCTGATTTAGCTTACCCTTAAAGAATGATAAGGCTATATTCACCTTTTTAATCTCATCCTCTACCTCTATCACAATCTCAGGTAAATCTGATCTAAGTGGCTACAAAGAGGCAAGCTTTTCAAATAATTGGACCCTAGGAGACCAAGTAACAAAATAAGGGCTCAAAATAGCAATATACCCTAATACTTCAGCATGTAATGTGGGTAATTTATTGTAAGCATTAAGGATGATATCTATTTTTTCTTTGAGTATATCTATCCTATGCTGAAGAATGCATCTAAATGCATTTAGTGCTACCTCATTATTCTTTTTTCCCACATCCTCTGTTTCTACCACTTCCATTGCTTCAACTTTCTCCTCTATCTACAAAGGTTGTACTGAAGACACATAGACCACTTCAGGTTTCTCCTGCAATTGCTTTGTCATCTCAACAATTACCTTATATTGTTGATGTATCTTTATATGACACAACTCCCTATCCTTTTCTAAGGCACTAGTTTCCTCAATCAAAATGCCACACTTCTCAGACAATTGTTTTTTCTTATCCTCATTCAAGTGTGCCCAATGTGTCATGATCTGGGAAATCTCAAGATCTCCAGTATTTTGCATAGTCCAGACCATTTGATTCCCCACCATGCTCTCCTAAATAGTTACTAGTTGAGGCTTTTGGTCTCTTGGACACAAGTTCCACATGGAAAAGGCTTGTGACTTTGGACTATATCCAAATCCTTTAATCATGTCACCCATTTGGATCTCACTTGCCAACCTAAGATCAGGCTAAAAATCTAATTTGGTCAATAATGAATGTTGAGGCTAAATCCCAGCCCTCAGCAAGCAAAATGCCACTTTTTAAAACCATTTTTCTTTCTTCATCGGGAGAGACATCCTCACTATCAAGGTCATAGGCTTGCAGAGCTAGCAAAGCCTCATTTGTGACTATCTCTACACCATCCATCTTCAGTTGTTCCTTGATTTGTTCCTTCTTGTGCCATCTCAAAAAATCTTTAAATTCATTAGTTTTAATAAAACTATCATCACTTAGGAACTGCTGTTGGTGAAGTAGCCTTTCATCAATACATGCCTTAAGAGGCAACTCTATGTTCTCCTCTTCATCGAGTTGTTGCCTCTTTCCTTGTCTGATGACTTTCCTCAAATTATGATGATATAATCTATGACCAGGAATAAGAGCACTTGTTATATCTCCTTTTCTTCTCTTTTATAATAGAGGAGATCTGATCAGGGTCAACCTTTTGCCACTTAGTGGTAGACTCTTCTACATCATCTGGTTGGGACACCTCAGTTAGGTCTATGATATGCCCTTGCTCTTCTTATACCTGTGCTTCCTTTGCAAAATTCTATTGAGGTTGGTCAAATTGAGGTGGATGGGCATATTCTCCATCACTATCACTTTCATATTCAGACTCTGAATACTCAGACTCTTTTCCTCCTTTCTTTGTATATAAAACTTTGTCCAACCACTCACAGAGTGTATAAAAATTATCAACCATAGCTTTAATCTTAACAAAATAAGGTAGGTCAGCGTAAAACCTCCAAATGATAGTCCATTTCTTCTTATTTTCTTTTCCAAATTCATTAACTCCTAAATTCTCTCCCTTCTTGTCCTTATCTCATCTTCATCAAGGAGATTCCTTGTAACATCCTCCTCCACACAAGAACCATGAACATTTGTATTTGGTATGGTAGGAGTCAGGAGGTTCTTAGCTCCTGCAATGAATCCTTCTGGGTTAATGTATCTATATAATATTGCTCTCATCTTGTAGCTTTCCAGCCATGTGCTCACCAAATCAATAGCACCCTTACCAATAGTAAACTGAAAGATTTTAAATTTCCTAGGGGTTAATGTCCCCTTCCTATGTGGTGCAAAATGTTCATGGTCTATTAACAATAGCTTGCAGATAAATTCCATAGCTCCAACTCTGGATGGCACAAGATATGGGAGAACATGAGGAGGATGTGTGTATCCATATACCCTTATCATAGTAAAATTTTCTTCTCAAAAGAAATCTCCCTTGTTATGATCACCCTCCCACTTATCCACATACTCACAAGGTCTCAACAAATGCAACACCTCTACTGGGAGTCTAGTCTTACTAATACCCATGCTCTGCATCAAGGGATATACAATCCAGTTCTCAAATCCACAAAAGTCACAGTCCTTGGATGTATAATTCCATATCCTAACCCAAAATTGAATAGGATTGAGTCGGTCCTAAAAAATCCTCTGAGGGTTCAAATTGTTCACATTCATGATCCCATGATTGAAATGCAACAACAAATGCATCAAGATAGAATAATAAAAAAACCTAGGTTCCTTTTCCTTGGGTTCTTTCATCTTCTTCTGCATAGCTACAAACCCCTCATGGTTTTTATCAATAATGTACTATATATAATCATAACTAGTGCTAGAATGCACATCTTGCAAATCTAGTAGCATCATTAAAATTTTGGAGTTTATTTTCTCTGCTCCTCCATCTATACCCAACACTCTACACAAAGCATAAGCAATGTACTTAATATAGAAATGTAAATCTTTAAAATAGTAGGGTGTAGTTCCAAGTATAGGGGTAATATGATTCCTAACCTCCTTAAGAATATGCTTCTGTAATTGGTTTCTAGAAACACCAGGTTATAACCTATACCATTCTTCTTTCTTAGTAATATTTATCTTGGTGGACATGGTACTGTATAAGCCAAAGGATTGCATGAATGAATTCCTATTCAAAATCAATAGGGCAGTACCATCATTTTTCTTAATTGTCCTAGACAGAGCATCATAATGTCTTGCAAGACCTAGAAAGAGGTTTACATCTACATAAACATTAGGGACAATTAACCTAGCAAGACCACTAGTCCAAGGGTTTGATACTAGGATGGCCTTATCATAATTATTATAAAAATAATTGTACAGAGAAAAACCTATGGAACCTGGAGTGCAAGCATCTCTAATTTCACAATAGTCATTTGGCAGTAAGTTTGCATTTGCCCTCTTGTTCTATGTGGACCCAGGCAATAACTTTATAAATTCATCAAAAAAATTCCTCTTTCCCTTAGCATCATCATCGAATTCATCACTCTTTCTGCTGGTAGAAGCCACACTAACTTCTTTACTCATCTTGCTCTGTTTTCTCTTTCTCTTTTACCGATATTGAGAAAAATCTTCTCTCAGGACTCACTACTCTTCCCTGTGTACTAATAATAATTAAAGACGCTTGAAAAATAGAGAATTACCCTGAAATTAATCAATTTCTTCCTTTTAAACATAGAAGACCTAGCTATTCTTCACTCTGCAAATCTAGATGTATGATAAATGAAAATGAATCCGTGATCAACTCTTTATGGTAACTCTTCCAAGTACATAGCTCATCATTGAAGAGACAATCAATTTTGCTTTCAAGTTAACATGCTATAGAATAAATTGAAATCCTAGCTGTAGCTCATGAATGTGACTGGAAATCAAATTCATATGAGTGCATTTTCATAAAAACCCTTATAAAATTTAGACAGAATGACTTGTCCTCATATGATTGGTTCTTCATCAGACATCTCAGCTACCTTTTTATACAATAATTAATCTTCTGGATTCTCATTGGATGCTGAATCTCTATGTTGTCATGTCAGCAACTATCACCTTTTATCATTTTTCATATTCAGTAGCTACGTGAATGTGCAGTATCTCTTTATTGCTGATCAAATTTATTAACCCTCAATTCTTCTAGAGAGCTAGCGACTGCATGATATCCTTTACTTGGCTTAACCAGGGTTAACTTATGGCGATCACGCGACTGAATGAATCCAAGTCGCCAGATCAAATGCTTAACCCAAAGTTTATTCAAAGACCCCACGACTGAAGGTTACCTTTTATATTTTAACTATTATTGCTAAGTCTTTGAATGTTTATTCCTCTTTATGAGACCCTGCGACTTATCTTTGTCAGCCAATCGTTGATTAAAACTGCTACTTGATATTTCTTTCAAAGAATACACGACATAGCTTTATCCTTTAATCTAGATTTAGAGACTATGTGACTAAAGCTAATCTCATTGTCGCGAGCACTTTTTACTCTTATGCGAATTTGATAGAGACTCAGTGACTATTGTTGATCTTTTCACATTCTGCATCTGACGGTTCTGTTAAGTCATTGAGTATGTTTTAAAAAACTTAAATAATTTGGAGACTACGTGAAAAACTTTGTTCTATTCACTGTGGACACGTGTCTCATTTTAACTATTTGTCTCCAAATCACTGAAGAAACACTGAATTAGCATTTTTAACCAGCGACTACCCGACTACCATATACTTCAATCACCTTGCAGTTTGTCGTTAAGTCTCAGCATCTTTTATTTAACTAAAATTTTAATTGGAGACTATGCAAAATAAGCATTTAACTTGTCACATAACTATGTTTTGATCTAGAGAACCCATGACTGAAGTAATCACTAAGTCTCATGAAAATTCACTAACTGCATGATACTTTGTGCGACACCACGACTTAACTGCTTGTTTCCATATTGCCTGATGATGTGTTTCTTCATTGGGAGACTTCACGACTGAAGGGTTTCACTAAGTCTCATAACATATATAGAATATTCTCCTTCTTTCTGAGACATCCCGACAATAGCTAATTGCCAAGTCTCACAAAAATTTGGAATATGCTTGTAGGATTAAGCGACTCGGTGACTATTAAAAAGCACATGACTTTTATAACTTAAATTTCTCAAAAAGGTAATGCAAAATTAGAAACTCGATTATCATTTTAGGGCTTTCTTGCATTTTGACTTAGAAGTTAGTTTAGGGTTTTGGTTTTTTGCACTATTCATGTGGATTTTGACCTAACAACACAAAATTTTCATAGGGATACTTCAAAAATGAGACAGACCTGCTGATTTTGGATAGAAATTTCCATGAAGGCAACAAAACTTTAGGGAAAACCGAAAAAATAGGAATACAACCAATAGCGGCTCTACCTGAGGATTGACTAAACACATTTTATGGCAAATAATCACAGAATCTCTGGTTGTAGACCTTTCAAAAAATGAAGAGGACGCCAACTAACCTAAAACAGAAGGGAAACTATTTACAACATTTACATAGACAAAAGCGAAGTATTCATAGTATGATACATACTTACTTGTGCATAAAATTTGATTCTCAGTTGAAAAAGGGCTTCAGGAATTGCACATGCACAGGTAACTCAAAATCTTTTCCCTCCAAGTTTTTCAATAAGTAAGAGTTGTAGACGTCCAAAATCATCCTTATATTAATTTAATTAATATTCCCATAACATTATAATTAATTTTAATTAATTATATTTGTTATATTCTTCTATCTATTTAATTAAATTTATTTAATTAAATA
>MU225820.1:5161592-5174559 GCA_018584345.1 Thuja plicata | reverse complement strand
AATTAAACCAAAGTGATTTAATTAATAAGTGTAAAATATAATTACTCTAACACCCCCCCTTAAGTGAAGCTCAGGAGGTAAGTTGACTTAGCACAACTATAAAAGTAGGAAATGGGTCCCAACAACAAGGCTTGATCAGGTACCCAATACAAGGAAATCTCTATAAATCAGAGACAAAGGAGAAAACCCAGTGTGAAAAAATCCTCTCCAAAAAGAGATATAAAAGCAAGAAAAAGATAAAAAATGACTTCAAGAGACTCTCTCAAAGCCATAAGTATAATGTGTGCTACCAACCCCCCGCGTGAGAGAGGGTCAAGGCTTCAAAGCCCCCCCAGAATGAAAGAACCCCAGGATCAATGAACAAACCACCATGACGCCAATACAAAGGAGTGAAAGGAAGTGAGCATTGAAGAGGTAACCTTGAAAGATGAGGTGTCACTAGAAGGCTGAGCTGATGCTCAAAGGAGTAGACACAAGGATCCTGAAAGCAAACCCCCAATGTAAGTGGTATGACAAGTGTGCTGACACTGTCAGGAGAGAGGAGATGAGTGTCCTATGTAGAATCCTAAACAACTGCACTTGGTGGCTCAATGAATAGAGTTGGATGGTCTGGCAGTGTTGAAGAAGATTCCTACTGAAGAGAAGAAACCCCAACAAGATGAGGTGAGGCAGCCACAGAAGTGGTCTCAGGAAAAACACAGAGGTTCAAGTGACCTGACTGTCCCACATGATTCTCTCGCGTAAGAGGAGAGCTATACTCCAATGATGGAGATGGTGAACCAAAGTGTGAAAAGGTGTAGAGATGGGTGGAATGATCAACTATCCCTGTAGTAACAATGCCACCTGTCGCACTATCCCGAATGAAGACTAAATCTGGTGTGAACTCAACTATCTTCCCTGATCCACTGTGTGTAATCTGGTAAATCAAGAGAAGGTTTGTAGACATAGATGGAACATAAAATACATCATTGAATGTGCCATCCTAAATGTGTACAGAACCTTTCCCACAGACTAGCATAACAATGTTATTCCCCATGAGAATGTGGGGAATAGGAGAAGCCTCAATAGAAGAGAAGATTTTCGGAGAAGATGCCATATGGTGAGAAGCACCTGAATCCAGTATCCAAGGGACCTGGGAAGGGGATGCAACGGAAGCCTATAATGCATGACCCTGTCCAAAATCCTATCCAGATGTCGAAGATGAGGCAGAAGACTAAAAAGCAGACACCTATGAGGTGGAAGAGGATGGAGAGGAAATAGTGCTTTTCTAAAGGAGAGCTTGCAAATCGTCAATCTGTTTCTCATAGCCATCAAATCTCTTCTAAAAACAATGTGACTCATCATGAGGCCCCTTTTGATAATAGGAACATGTAGGGTTCTCAGTCTTCTATTTCTCCTTCTTAGAAGAAGATGGTGGGCCAGTAGAGTGCTAAGAAGAGGAATCATATATCTTCTTCGGCTTTAGATTTTGTGTATCCTGAGATGTCTTGGCAAGCAATGCCTGTGACTGTGAACCTGTAAGAGAATCCATCTGACTGAGCTTGGACTGCTCATGAGTTAACCTATCATAGAAGGTCTCAAAAGAGGGCATAACATGACGTGCACCCAGTGCATCCATAGTGGAGTAGAAGGTAGAAGTAAAAATCTGATAAGGGCCATGAAGCTTTGAGAGTATCAGAAAGATACACTCATCATCTGACTTCATCTTTCCAGCAACCTATAAAATAGATCCAAGAGACTTGAACTTCATCAGGAAGTCCTCAATGCTGGTGAATGATTTAGGTACCAAGGAGGTGAACTTTGCATCTATCTGGAGAACCTTGAACTAATTCATTGTGCCAAACAAGGTGGAAAACTTGTCCCACATATCCCTGGGTGTGGTTAGACCATCTAGGTGGAACAACAACCCATCTAAAATATTCATGGCAATGAGGCCCATTGCCTCATCCATCCTACTTCTGTGCATAAGATCCTCATAAGGCCTCTGTAGAACTGGCTGAGCCGCATCGAGGCATGACCATAGCCCTTTTTCCATAAGCAATTTGGTCATCTGCCCTTTCCAAGTGTGATAGTTGTGAGGTGTAAGGTGAGCGACATAAGAGTCTGCCATTGAGAGAAGGTATACAGAAGTAGAAGGGTCTCATTGAAATAAATGATAGAAATAGAATTTGCACCCCCCACAAAGTATTATACTATCTCCCGTACACTTCAAATAAGTATGTAAGCAAAAAAAATAAGGAAAAAACCTGATTTTCAGATGCCTCCACTTTGACACCAAAAAAAATGATCAAACAGAAAAATTTGAAAATAAAACCAGCATGGTTGGATTAGGCTCAGAAAGAGCTTTCCAACGATATATCACACTTTGATTTTTGATACCGTATGCAAAAAGTTCTCAAAAATGGGTGTCAGTTTTCTAGTGCTTCAAAAACACCAGAATGGGCAGCAACACAGGAGCTCTGATACCATGTTAGAATAGGTAAAACCCTATTCTCCCAAGAACACCTGCATGCATAACCCTGTCACATGGAAGAAGTAAAAAGAAGCAAAAGGTAGAACTCAGAAGTTACTCAAAAATGAGAGCAAAATTATGATCCGAGTTAATTTAAAAAAAGATTTGCAAGGTTTAACCTATAAAGGTGAACAGAACCCTAAAGCCTAAAAAAGCTAGGTTGCACATTATAATTAATAAAGATATTAATTATAATGCACCTAAGAGATAGCTTAAGAAAATAGAGTAATAAATAACTTAATTAATTAAATCAAAGTGATTTAATTAATAAGTGTAAAATATAATTACTCTAACAAAGGGCTCAAAATAGCAATATACCCTAATACTTCAGCATGTAATGTGGGTAATTTATTGTAAGCATTAAGGATGATATCTATTTTGTCTTTGAGTATATCTATCCTATGCTAAAGAATGCATCTGAATGCATTTAGGGCTACCTCAATATTCTTTTTGCCCACATCCTCTATTTCTACAACTTCCTTTGCTTCAACTTTCTCCTCTATCTGCAAAGGTTGTATTGAAGGCACATAAACCACTTCAGGTTTCTCCTGCAATTTCTTTGTCATCTCAGCAATTACCTTATCTTATTGATGTATCTTTATATGACACAACTCCTTATCCTTTGCTAAGGCACTGGTTTCCTCAAACAAAATGTCACACTTCTCAGACAATTATTTTTTCTTATCCTCGTTCAAGTGTGCCCAATGTGTCATGATCTGGGAAATCTCAAGATCTCCAGTATTTTGCACAATCTAGACCATTTGATTCCCCACCATGCTCTCCTAAATATTTACTAGTTGAGGCTTTTGGTCTCTTGGACACAAGTTCCCCATGGAAAAGGCTTGTGACTCTGGACTATATCCAAATCCTTTAATCATGTCGCCCATCTGGATCTCACTTGCCAACTTAAGATCATGCTATTTTCTAATTTGGTCAATAATGAATGTTGAGGCTAAATCCCAGCCCTCAACAAGCAAAATGCCACTATTTAAAACCATTTTCTTTCCTCATCTAGAGAGACATCCTCACTATCAATGTCATAGGCTTGTAGAGCTAGCAAAGTCTCATTTGTGACTGTCTCTTCACCATCCGTCTTCAGTTGTTCCATGATTTGTTCCTTCTTGTGCCATCTCAAAAAATATTTAAATTCATTAGTTTTAATAAAACTATCATCACTTAGGAGCTGCTACTGGTGAAGTAGCCTTTCATCAATACATGCCTTAAGAGGAAATTCTATGTTCTCCTCTTCATCAAGTTGTTGCCTCTTTCCTTGTTTGATGACTTTCCTCAAATTATGATGATATAATCTATGACCAGGAATAAGAGCACTTATTCTATCTCCTTTTTTCTCTTTTCTAATAGAGGAGGTCTGACCAGGGTCAACCTTTTGCCTCTTAGTGGTAGCCTCTTCTATATCATCTGGCTGGGACACCTCAATCAGGTCTATGATATGCCCTTGCTCTTCTTATACCTGTGCTACCTCTGCAAAATTCTATTGAGGTTGGTCAAATTGAGGCAGATGGGCATATTCTCCATCACTATAACCTTCATATTTAGACTCTGAATACTCAGACACTTTTCCTCCTTTCTTTGTATCTAAAAATTTGTCTAACCGCTCATAGAGTGTATAAAAATTATCAATCATAGCTTTAATCTTATCAAAATAAGGTAGGTCAGGGTAAAAACCTCCAAATGATAGTCCATTTCTTCTTATTTGCTTTTCCAAATTCAATAAATCCTGAATTATCTCCCTTCTTGTCCTTATCTCATCTTCATCAAGGAGATTCCTTGTAACATCCTCCTCCACACAAGAACCATGAACATTTGTATTTGGTATGGTAGGAGTCAGGAGTTTCTTAGCTCCTGCAATGAATCCTTCTAGGTCAATGTATCTGTATAATGCTATTATCATCTTGCATCTTTCCAGCCGTGTGCTCACCAAATCAATAGCACGCTTACCAATAGTAAACTGAAAGATTTTAAATTTCCTAGGGGTTAATGTCCCATTCCTATGTGGTGCAAAATGTTCATTGTCTTTTAACAAAAACTCCCAGATAAACTCCATAGCTGCAAATTTGGATAAGAAATGATATGGGAGAACATGAGGAGGATGTGTGTATCCATATACCCTTATCATATTAAACCTTTCTTCTAAAAATAAATCTCCCTAGTTATGGTCACCCTCCCACTTATCCACATACTCACAAGGTCTCAACAACTGCAGCACCTTTACTGAGAGTCTAGTCTTACTAATACCCATGCTCTGCATCAAGGGATATACAATCCAGTTCTCAAATCCAAAAAAGTCACAGTCCTTGGATGTATAATTCCATATCCTAACCCAAAATTTAATAGGATTGGGTCGGCCCTGAAAAATCCTCTAAGGGTTCAAATTGTTCACATTCATGATCCCATGATTGAAATGCAACAAAAAATGCATTAGGATAGAATAATGAAAAAACCTAGGTTCCTTTTCCTTGGGATCTTTCATCTTCTTCTACACAGCTACAAATCCCTCATGCATTTTATCAATAATGTACTTTATATAATCATAACTAGTGCTAGAATGCACATCTTGCAAATCTAGTAGCATCATTAAAATTCTGGAGTTTATTTTCTCTGCTACTCCATCTATACCCAACACTCTACACAAAGCATAAGCAATGTACTTAATATAGAAATGTTAATCTTTAAAATAGTAGGGTGTAGTTCCAGGTATAGGGGTAATATGATTCCTAACCTCCTTAAGAATATGCTTCTGCAATTGGTTTCTAGCAACACTAGGTTGTAACCTATACCTATCTTCTTTCTTAGTAATATTTATCTTGGTGGACATGGTACTGTATAAGCCAAAGGCTTTAATTAATGAATTCCTATTCAAAATCAATAGGGCAGTACCATCATTTTTATTAATTTTCCTAGATAGAGCATCATAATGGCTTGCAAGAGCTAGAAACAAGTCTACATCTACATAAACATCAGGGCAAATTAACCTAGCAAGACCACTAGTCCAAGGGATTGATACTGGGATGGCCTTATCAAAATTATTATTAAAATAATTGTATAGAGAAAAACTTGTGGAACCTGGAGTGCGGGCATCTCTGATTTCACAATAGTCATATGCTAGTAAGTTTGCATTTTCCCTATTGTTCTATGTGGACCCAGGAAATAACTTTAGAAATTCATCAAAAAAATTCCTCTTTCCCTTAGCATCATCATCAACTTCATCACTCTTTCCTCTGGTAGAAGCCACACTGACTTCTTTACTCATCTTGCTCTATTTCTCTTTCTCTTTTACCGATAATGAGACAAATCTCCTCTTAGGACTCACTACTCTTCCCTGTGTACTGCTAATAATTCAAGATGCTTGAAAAATGGAGAAATACCCTAAAATTAATAAATTTTTTCCTTTTGAACACAGAAGACCTAGCAATTCTTCACTCTGCAAATCTGGATGTATGATAAATGAAAATGAATCCGTGATCAACTCTTTTTGGTAACTCTTCCAAGTACATAGCTTATCATTAAAGAGACAATCAATTTTTCTTTCAAGTTAACATGCTATGTAATTTATTGAAATCCTAGCTGTAGCTCATGAATGTGATAGGAAATCAAATTCATATGAGTGAGTTTTCAGAAAAACCCTTATGAAATTTGAATAGAATGACTTGTCCTCATATGATTGGTTTTTCATTAAACATCTCAGCTAGCTTTTTCATACAATAATTAATCTTTTGGATTCCCATTGGATGTTGAATCTCTACATTGTCATGTCAGCAATTGCCACCTTTTTATCATTTTTCATGTTTATCTCCTATGCGATTGTGCAGTATCTCTTTATCGATGATCAAATTTCTTAACCCTCAATTCTTCTAGAGATCTAGTGACAGTATGATTTCCTTTACTTGGCTTAACCATGGTTAACTTCTGGTGATCACGCGACTGAATGAATCTAAGTCGCCAGATCAAATTCTTAACCCAAAGTTTATTCATAGACCCCATGTCTGAAGGTTACCTTTTATCTTTTAACTATTATCGCGAAGTCTCTGAATGTTTATTCCTCTTTATGAGACCCCACAACTAACCTTTGTCTCCCAATCGCTGATTAAAACTGCTACTTGATATTTATTTTAGAGACTATGCGACATAGATTTATCCTTTAATATAGATTCAGAGACTGCGACTAAAGCTAATTCGATTGTCATGAGCACTTTCTAATCTTATGCAAATTCAATAGAGACTTAGCGACTACCGTTGATCTTTTCACATTCTGCATCTGACGGCTCTGCTAAGTCACTGAGTATGTTTTAAAAACCTTAAATCATTTGGAGACTACGCGACAACCTTTGTTATATTCACTGTGAAAATGTGTCTCATCTTAACTCTTTGTCTCCAAATCACTAAAGAAATGCTGACTTAGCATTTTTAACAAGCGACTACCCGACTACCATATACTTCAATCACCTTGCGGTTTGTAGCGAAGTCTCGACATCTTTTACTTAACTAACCTTTTAATTGGAGACTACAAGACATAATAATTTAAATTGTCACTTAACTATGTTCTAATCTAGAGACCCCATGACTGAAGTAATCATTAAGTCTCATGAAAATTCACTAACTGCATGATACTTTGCGTGACACCGTGACTTAACTGCTTGTTTCCATGTTGCCTGATGACCTGCTTCTTTATTGGGAGACTTCACGATTGAAGGGTTTCACTAAGTCTCGTAACTTATAAAGAATATTCCCCTTCTTTCTAAGACATCCTGACAATAGCTAATCACCAAGTCTCACAAAAATTTGGAATATGCTTTTAGGATTAAGCGACTCAGCGACTATTAAAAAGCATACGACTTTTATAACTTAAATTTCTCAAAAGGGTAATGCAAAATTAGAAACTCAATTATCATTTTAGGTCTTTCTTGCATTTTGACTTAGAAGATAGCTTAGGGTTTTGGGTTTTTTCACTATTCATGTGGATTTTGACCTAACAACATAGAATTTTCACAGGGATACTTTAAAAATGAGATAGACCTTCTAATTTTGGATAGAAATTGGCATGAAGGCAACAAAAATTTAGGTCAAACCAAAAAAAATAGGAATACAACCAACAGTGAGATTATGGTCAGCAAATTTGATTGGTTTAGAATCTCTATCCATGATCACTTGGTTATACACACTATATTGGATGATCGCTAGAAACATAGATTACTGGATCATTGTAAACTTATAATTTCACAGGGAAATGTGTCAATCTATGCATGAAAAAGTATAAGTTCACTTCCTTAAACATTTCTAATAAAAATTTGAGAAAAACTAAAGGGGATCATAGGATAAAGTAGAGAGGATAGAACGTTTTTGAGATCGCTAAGTGGGCATACCCTGATTCATTGAGTAAGAGGTATTTTGATATGCTACGAGCTTTGTCTATTATGGATACTCCATTGGTATTTGATGTCAGTGAGAGGTCAAGGTACAAGTTTAAGAAACACCCTTACAAGTCCATAGAAGTTGAACCTGAAGGCACATTTTTGCAAACACCCTATGACATGCTTCATGTGGAGGAAATTAGGAAATATATATGCTGTAAGTATGAGTCACTGGGAGACTTTGAAATCTATAAGGAGATGAAAGAAATGACTAAGGATGATGAAAGTTGGAAAGATGATTTTGATCATTTATAGAACCCAAGCATCATGTAAATGATGGAACTCTATGAGTTCAATGAGGAAGAATGGATTAAGATTGTTCTTAGCAGAGTTTATGGTCAATTTCTATGGATAGGTGAAAAACCTGTTAAAATTTCCAGTGAATTGATTTATGTTGTGACTGGGTTGGATAATAATGGCATTATCCCTATTATAGAGAACACCACAAAGAAACAAGTAAAACCCCTAACACATTCTAAATGGGACAAGAGGGAAATCATTATTATGGACATCTTTCAGCAAGATGTGAGATTGATTTCCATGATTTTGGGATACAAAATTCACTACAACAGCCAAACCAATTTAGTTTCTATGGGATTTACCATAATGGCTTATAAAATGGCAAAGGAAAACATGAAATACAACTTGTGAAAAGTACTTAGATAGAAATTCCTTGATAACGTTAATCAGATCAAGCAAGACAAATCAAAAGAAATCAGGTTGGATCTTTACTAATACATATCTATATTCACATAGTTCATAAGTTTCCTTGAATGCACCCTAGGGCATGTAAAGATAGGGAACCTACTAGTATTAAAGTAACTTATAATTATAGAAGATAAAATAGAACATGGGTAGATGGTGAACTCTTTGTAATGTTTAAGATTCTTCAAAGATAAATGAAGGAAAGAGTAAGAATCCCTGAGGCAATAGTTGAGAAATACAAAGATATAATCTATTTCTATTGGCAGTGGGCCAACATCTTGGTGGTACCCTAAATTTTGATAATTTAGAAGTCCCAATCCATTATCAAGAAGCATGTTACTCCATAAAAAAAAAATATCAAAGGAAGGATTCTTTATGACACAAATAAATAGAACTAATTAATCAAAGCCTTAAGAAAATGCTGGAATTTAGACCTTCTGCAAAGATGATTTTGACAAAGGATAAAGATGGTCAAATTTTAAAAATATAAAAATGACCCAGTTTGGGAAATCAAATTTCCTATCTCCAACATAAATATTAGCTTTTTACAAGGTGTTTTGGATTTTTGACCAAAGCCAAATCTGAAAGTTAGGTAGTTATTTTTTAGTTAGTTTATTATTTTTTCAAAATAATTTGTAATAAGAGTTGTGTCTTTTCACCCTAAAAGGGTGTGAAAGCCACTCAAAGACATATATATACATAATGTAAAATATAAAGAGAGGGGAATACAATATAATACAATTTCACATATTTGGATAGTTTTTAATCAACAAGTATAACATGGACCTGGATGTACTATTTTTTTCAAAATTAATAAAGAGAAGTCTTTTTTCTTTTACATGTGTAATAGTTTTATTATCATTTTACAATTAGTCCCTCGGATAAACCAATAGAACTTCTTTAAAGTGATAGTTTGATGTGCATGCTTCCTTATTTGATTCATAGTCTATATTTTCAATTGGTTTTCTCATTTTGCATGGTTAAATTCCATTGATTGAGGCCTTAGTCGATTGGTCTGTCATATGAGAAGTATTACCCTTTTGAAATATCTCTGAATTTGTTTTAGGTTGCATGTACATTCCATAACACCTTTGAAGAGATAAGTTTTCTTGTAAAATTGTCTCTAAGGTTGAACATAAGACTAGAATGATCTTGAATCTGTTGCCCATGGTAGAATAAGGCACTAGTCTAATGATTATTTGGATTATAGTTATTCAGTTCATTGTTTATAGTTTTAAGATATCTTATCTATCTATTCATTTCAAATTACATACACATTTACTAAACATTATTTTAATTACTTAAAGTATTTCATTTTACAGTTCATGGTATATTGCTTTCAGTTAGATTTATTTCAAGTTCCTTGCCATACTTGAGAGAGAAGGTTGAACTATTTCATATCTGCTATAAAAATCCTTGTAACTTGAAGGATAAGTCAAGGGCTAGGCCTACTAGCCTTGGTTTTGCAGAGACAAAATTGCAGAAGTTCCAACCTTGCCCTGGTTGTGACTTGTTAGTTGGCCAAATCACTCAGGTTTCCCAACATATGATTGGCAAGTCCATAGGAAATCCAATTTGTCGATTTGAGCACCAACAGATTGGTGACTCTACTAGGAAGTTGTTCAAACGAAAATTTTTGTATTTTACCTAGAAGCTCTGGTAATATATTTAAGACTCTACTGGGAGAAAAGAACTCAGAAGATAGTAAGTATTTTCCTTGTAATAAGAAGGTGGTGACTCTATTGAACAAAGCATTTTAGTCAATGACTCTAATGAGGGAGAAGAATCAGAAGGAGATGGTGGATTGTTTTTTCAAATGTATCCATCATTTCAAGAAAGCCTTTTATTCCATATGGTATCAAGCCATTGGATCTTAGGAGATTTCAATACATCCCAAATAAGTTATCCCCTAAAGTTTCACAACTTCTACCAAAGTTCCATGGAAAATGGGATGAATTGACACTACAACACTTGGATGCATTTTATACATTCATAGAAGATTATGAGGTTTCTACAGAGGATCAGGTAATGAGGCTATTTGTCAAGACATTAAAAGATAATTCTAGAAAAGTATATGAATCACTACCCACACAATGTATCTCATCATGGAGACAGTTTGAGAAATGGTTTCTTTATACGTTTCATGATGCTAGTCGTGAAGAAGACAACATGTGCTATGAATGATATGAAGACCAAAGTTGCAGTATGAAAGAAGATCCAAATTACATTGTGGAAGAAGAATTGTACATGTCCCCTTTGGATACATTCTTCAATTTAGAAAGATATGAAGGAGAATTTGCAATACATTTGTTCATGAGAATGATAAGGATTTATCAGAAAATACCTTCAGATATTAGGCCTTTTGGAAGGAAATTAATGAATAAACTTCATGAGTTAGGAATTTATGATGATTCTCAACTGATAATTTTTATTGAGAAAGTATGTGAGGAATTAAGAAAAGAAAATAATAATGACATAGAGGAAGAATCTTACATGTCCCCTTTGGATACATTCTTCAGTTTGGAAAGATATAAAGGTGAACCTTCACTATATTTGTTCATGAGAATGATAAAAGATGTATCAAGAAATACCTTTAGATATCAGGCCTCTGGGAAGGGAATTAATGGATAAACTTTGTGAGTTAGGAATCTATCATGATTTTTAACTACTATCTTTTCTTGAGAAAATATGTCAAGTATTGAGGGAAGAAAAGAATGATGACATAGAGGAAGAAAATTTGGATCAAATTGAAGTAGAATCTGTACGTAGTGAGATTTTCATGGAAATAGGTATCAATGACCATGATGGTGAGGAATAAGATCTTCTGAGTATAGAAGAAATCTCATATTTACTAGAAATGGAATATCAAAAACATTTTGAGAAGAGTGGTCAAATTTTTTTCTCAATGCACCCTAATAAGCAAGTTGATGGATCAATACATACTCAGGTGGTACTATATGAAGAAGATGATAAATTTCAAGAATCAAATAATGGAGATGAAATAGAATAGCATACAACATATGAACATGATAAAGTTTCATATGAAATCTCTCATGGAGATATTCCCGAGTTCTCTGTATCCTTGAATCCATTATTTGAAGAATATTTTATATGCAATCAAGTCCATCAACATCATGATAAAGATAGTGAGCCTAGTGATCATTTTGAAGATGATGAGACTCAAAATATGTATGGGGAAGTGTATTCAAAAAGTGAGACATGCATTATTTCATTCTATGAGAAGAAGGTGTATCAAACATGTGAAGATCAGATTTGAGGAGAATGGGTTGAAGATTAGTTCTAAAAATTATCCGAGTATCCTATCTGATCAAATTCTTGATAAGAAGGAAGTTCATGAATGTGAGTTTTCTTCAAATCCTTTTTGTGAAAAGAAACAACATCTTGAGTATAGGGAAGATTGTGTATGTAAAGGCATCCAAGCAGAAGAGCTTAATCTAGTTACTTCTAGGGTTGATCAAATGCATGGGGATCTTCTATTTAGCAAGGACTACAGTGCACTTGCTGACTTTTCTAAAGGTAAACAGAAGTCAAAGTGTGTTAATAAAGAAATGAATGTTGTCCATGAGAGTGGTGGCATTGTATTCAGGAGATCCAAAGTATTACATGATCAAAATTATGTTTTTGATAAAGAAAAGAAGCAGTGTTCATTTTTTTGGGAGCCTGGGGCCACCCAATTGAATGTTCCTATGAAATTTCTTCATGAGCCTACTGGTATAAAGATAAATCTTAAAGATGAGAACCAAATCACTTTGCATTAGATTAAGTGTGGATACTTAGTCTTCTTCTCTAGAGATAGTTGGAATCTTGATATGCTCACAGGGAGCATACTTCCCTAGAAAGAGCCACTGGTGGTACCCTAAATTTTGATAATTTAGAAGTCCCAATCCATTATCAAGAAGCATGTTTCTCCATAAAAAAAAAGATCAAAGGAAGGAATCTTTATGACACAAATAAACAGAACTAACTAATCAAAGCCTTCAGAAAATGCTAGAATTTAGACATGCTACAAAGATGATTTCTACAAAGGATAAAGATGGTCGAATTTTAAAAATCTAAAAAAAAACTAGTTCGGGAAATCAAATTTCCTATCTCCAGCAGAAATATTAGCTTTTCACAAGGTGTTTTCGATTTTCGACCAAAGCCAAATCTGAAAGTTAGGTAGTTATTTTTTATTTAGTTTATTGTTTTTTCAAAATAATTTGTAATAAGAGTTGTGTCTTTTCACCCTAAAAAGGTGTGAAAGCCACTCAAACACACACACACACACACACACACACACACACACACACACACACACACA
>MU225820.1:5124827-5161225 GCA_018584345.1 Thuja plicata | reverse complement strand
TGTTTTAGGTTGCATGTACATTTCATAACACCTTTGAAGTGATAAGTTTTCTTGTAAAATTGTCTCTGAGGTTGAACATAAGATTGGAATGATCTTGACTCTATTGCCCATGGTAGAATAAGGCACTAGTCTAATCATTATTTTGATTATAGTTATTCAGTTCATTGTTTATAGTTTTAAGATATCTTATCTATCTATTCATTTCAAATTACATACACACTTACTAAACATTCTTTCAATTACTTAAAGTATTTCAGTTTACAGTTCATGATAGATTGCTTTCAGTTAGATTTCTTTCAAGTTCCTTGCCATACTTGAGAGAGAAGGTTGAAGTGTTTCATATCTTCTATAAAAATCCTTGTAACTTGAAGGATAAGTCAAGGTATAGACCTACCAGCCTTGGTTTTGCAGAGCCAAAATTGTAGAAGTTTCAACCTTGCCTTGGTTGTGACTTCTTAGTTGGCCAAATCACTCGGGTTTCATAAAATATGATTGGAAAGTCCATAGGAAATCCAATCTATTGATTTGAGCACCAACACATCCCTCGTAGGATTTGTGACATTCTTTAATAGCCTCTTGTTTCTTTTATAAGTCTAGCGATTGTATAAGGCATTGATAGATCAATCGTTTGGTGCAACGACAACCCTATCTTCTAACAAGTGGTACCAGAGCTTGGTCATAGATTTGAATCATGTAGGCCATGATGAGTAACGCTGGGAGAGGGATTTCTAGTAGTGGGCCAATATCCATCACAGGATTCATGATATGGTTTAACAGCCTCCTATATCTTCTATAAGTCTAGTAGTTGTATCAGGAATTGACAAGTTGATCTTTTGGTGCAACGACAAGCCTAGCTTCTAACAGTTTCATGGTTGAAATGAATTGTGTATGGTTTAATTTAGTTGAACCAAGGAATAAATAGAGTCACTCTATGGGATATGAGGTCAGTGAAAAGGTTATTAATATGAAATTAGAACATGTTCTCTCTTTTGAGATTGATTCTTCTGAAGAAAGATAGGGAAGCTATGAAGAAAAGTCTACTAAAAACATAGAGGAGCAACTAGGGAAGAAAGAAAAAGAAAGGTTGAGAAAGTGGTAGATAATATTGTAGAGAAAGAAGGTATTAGAAGAGATGGGATGAAAGAGGTTAGAAATAATATGGTAGAAGGATCTTATGGATTGGCGAGCACTGCTCCTGCAACCCTTCCACCTCCTGAAGTTGTAGCAGTTGCTTATTCACCTCCTTCTTTGGTTGAAGTACCTGATACCACTCCTACACCACCTAAGAAGACATCATAGAGAACAAGAATGACTGAGATAGTGAAAGAAAAAATGATTCTTGTGAGAAGGAAAAGGTCCTCTAAACAAAAATCACCACCTAAAAGGTAGAGGACTAGTGTAGAGAAGAAAGAAGAAGAAAAGAAAATTGAAGAGAAGTAAACAGAGGAGAAAACTAAAAATAAACTAGCTAAGAGACAACTTTGGAAACCTGATCTGAGGATGTTAGAAAAAATAATAGTTGATCAAGGAAATCTAAATCAATTACCCAGATAATATGATAGGTACAATGATAATGACAAAATTATGATTGAAGACATTTTGATTAATCACATGCTAATGTTTAAAAAGAATCTACTTGAAATGGAAGGTAGTATTCCTAAGGACTTATATGAAAAAATGGAAATAAGGAAATAATTAGCACTTAAAGAAGATAATTAGATAAGGATAAAATCCATAAAAATACACTTCCTTTTGTTTCATTTGATGAGCATGAGAGAATAATGAAATCCATTAATCCCCTTCTGAGAGTAAAATCAAGACTGATAAAAATTATAGGGAAAAAGTATGATGAAGTAATAGAAGAAAACCACAAGGCTATTGATAAGGTGTTAATGGAAACAGAACTAGAAAAACTTTCACCTCCTAAGCCCAAGGCTACTAAGGCCAAAACTATTCTAAGAGGAGAGTCCTCTAAATCTGCAAATGTACACATTGACTCATCTAAGGATGAAGATGACAATAATAAGTTTTTCAATACATTTAAGCAACCAGATTTCTCTTTTGTTGGTGTTTCTGTATCTTTAGGAACCTCACAGGATATTGGTGAACCTTTTCAAGGGAATATTGATATAGTTACTGAGGCTAATGGCAGTAATGCACAGAGTACACTCAATCTTGGCCCATTGACTATATAATAAATTAAAGTAGCTATAGAAGAAAAAGATCTAAACATTAAGGAAGAACTTCAAGAGAGCTTGGTTGAGGTAGAGAAGGAATACAAGATTGGGGAAGAAGCTAAATAGGAAACTGATATACTCATTCCTATTTCTTCAACTCTATTGTTGGAAAGTAATGATAAACCTATGAACACTGATGTTGGTGACATGGATGAGGATGAATTTATGAATTTGTCATACATAGCCTTTGCTAAGTCTAAGGAGAGATTAGAAAAAAGGATAGAGAAAATGACAAAGGTATTGGATAGGGATATATAAATAATAAACAAAATTCTACCCTTACATTTCACCTTTAAGGGAAATGATATAGTGGACAATCTAAACAAAGTCCTTGGTGACTTTGATGCTCACTTTACATCTTTGGAGAAGGTTACACATATAAAAGTTGAGAGAGAGTACATGGAAAATAAGCTGGAGGAGATATGTCAGTCATTGAAATGGGATATCTATATATTAGATACCACTATCTATGGTATAAGGTCTTGCATCAAATAAGGAAATAATATGTATAGCTACTGCATAAACCCTTCAAGGTATGTAAATAATATTGTGGAAATAATCCATAATGATCAGAAGACATTGGATGACATAGCAAATAATTGTGAGTTCTCCTCACAATCTATTTTTGAGATGGATAAGGAAGGGTCCAGGCTACTGGGAAAAAATAGTGTGCTCAAAATTGATAAGTCGAGAGTATTGGGGAGATTTTCTATGTTAAGGAGTATGATTACTCCTAAAATATAAATTCTGGAGAGACACCTTAAGGACATGGAGAAAGGGAAGAAGTCCCTTGATGAAGCTCTTCTTACAGAACTTAAAGTTGCCGAGATACCATCATTTTCTTTAAATGGCCTTATTCATGTTGGTTAGACATTAAAGAAGACATGGGAAATAGACTTAAAGATCTTGGAAACATATTTTCAAGATATTATTCATATGGTATAAATTTTTGGTGAACAACTCTACAATTTTGATATGTATATAGTTACACTTGTGTTGTAAGAAGATACATTTTCCATTGATGTTAAAGGGGGAGTAATAAGGTGTGAAAAATGTATATGTATAAGAGGATTGATTATAGATGTATATACAATAGTTTGGCATTGAGCACTTAGTCATTTTTCACTAAGTGTTTGCATCAATGCCAAAGGGGGAGATTTTTGGAAAGTGACCTAATGAGTATAGCATAAAGGTTTTCATTTATGGAAATACTACTTATTGGCATGGTCGCTTGGAGTACATTCTATTTTTGGAGGTTCTATTTGGAAAAATGGCTAAGTCCAGGAGGAAGTTAACATAGTACAATTGTACAATTTTTCCTAGTGAGCATAGTATGTAATGAACTAATTCATACAAGATTAGAGGAGTGTACTATGGGATTTAGTAGACCTTCAGTTAAGGTCACTTGTAATTTGGAATTGACTAGAGAGAGTTACATATTTTTGAAGCTATGCAAAGACAATGCAACTATGTGATAGGGAAGATGAGTGGTCGCGATGTTTAAGGGAGTATAATGTGGAATATAGAAGTGATACTTTGGATTTGGCTTGGGTCCTACCCTACTTTTGATGATGTATGATCTTTGACTATGTATTTTCTATTTGATTAATTTTTGGACACATTTTGTGCTGTAATTGTGAGTCATTTGGAAAGATTATGAGATTGAATATATATGTGAAGATGTTTTGAGATGGGAAGATATGTGTGGAATAGATAGATGCAATGTGATGCCAGAATAAAGCAAAGAATGTTGTGAGCTATATGTGGGACTACTTGAGCATAAAAGATTCTTTTATAGTTCATATTTTTGACAAATTTGTGTAATTGATAGTTTTGCATTGTAAGATCAGTGAGCTCATTGTATACCCCTAATAGGATTTCTATCCTTTAATAGGGATATATACTAAATTTAATATTCACATCCTAATAGGGCTAGTTCTCCTAACAAGAACACTATACTCTTAGTGCATCATTTGTGGGTAGCGTCCCTGCTAGGGTTTTCCCTTGGTCAAGGTTTCCTTGTGAAGAAATCATGGTGTTATGAGTTTTTTACTTAGTATGTATGTTCTTCTTATTTCAGTAATTGCATGGATAAGCTTGAATTTATTATGTTGTAATACTAATTCACCCCCCTCTCAGTATTACTTAATCCTAACATAATCTTCTTCATCAATCAATGTCTCATCCTTAGTAACTAGTATTCAAATATTATTCATTAATAAATGTCTTACCCTTATCAACCATCCTTTAAATCTTGTTCATCAATAAATGTCTCAGCCTCAATAACTAGTCTTCAAATCTTGTTCATCAATCAATGTCTCAACCTAAAAAAATTGACATCAATGCCACACCAAATGCTGAAATCAATGACAATATAAATCGTAATGCTAATAGAGGACACATAACATGGACATATTATTTTCCCCTCTGGATACCTCCCATTATGGAGATCCTTCCCTCTTGTACGTTTGTACACAAATCAACAAAAATGTTGCAAGGAGTATGGTGACTGATCTTGCATCTAGAGTAGATGTCATTATAAAGGAGGTAATATTTGTTAATAGGATGCATTGAAAAATATATGATAAGTGTGAGGGAACCATTCAAAATCATAATGGGATCTCCCTTCCTCATTTTGGGTCTACCACCTTGATGGTCCTTGTGGGACCCAATATGGTCTATAATTTTTGTTTCATTATCTTTGAGTCAAAGGTCTCTTCTAGGCAAAGTTATCTATCCCTTTTCTAGTTCCTATGGGGGTGGTCCCCTTAGTGGTTCATAATTGCCTCAATTTTTCCCACATGGGTACCATACACACTATTCAAGACACTAGATAGTAGCCATGGTATCTTGTGGGGAAAATTTGTTAGATCATTCCTAGCCTACCTTCGTAGGAACCCTACATCCTTAGAAAGATCTGCTATTCAAGGCTTATAATAAGTATAAGACAAGGGAAATTTCTTATAAATGTATAGCACTTGTGGCCCCTCTTTTCTTTTTCCCTACATCTCATCCCACCCCTATGATCTAACATGCTTCATCTTCTATTCCCTCTACATTAGGGATCAATAGAAAGCATATTTCTTAGGATAACCCTCCACATTTATTGAAGACTTTGTAGCCTCTAGTGGTTCCTTCTGCTCCCGTGACCTCACCTAGCACAAAAAAATCAAGGGAATTTGTATTGCAAAATTACAAGGATCATCCTCACTTTGAGCTTCACTATTGGTTTGTGGTGACTGATTAGGAAAGTACTATACAATTTTCAAGTATTTTTTGGTTTGAATTGTCAACCATTTCTCTAGGTTGACTCATCAATAATTTCCCTAGGTTGACCCATCAAGAAAATTTTAGGGTTCGGGTTTTATCATAATAAAATGGTGTTAGGGTTATGGGTGGTTAGAGTGAAGAGTATTGTAGCATTTTGTAGCGGCATTTAGATGCAAGGGATCACTGATTGTAATCAGTTGAAATTACTGTATAATAATATTGGACTCTTTGTTTGGTGGGCGTAGATAAAGATTGGGTGAACCATGCTAAATCAGTGTCTTCTTGTTCTACTTTTGTGTGCTTTATTCATTTTTTTATTATTGGCTATATTTTCATGTAACTATTAGATTTATGTCTACTAATCCTAACAAGTGGTATTAGAGTGGGTTGTTTTTAGTTATGAACTACAGGAAGGTCTCACAGTTGAGTGGGAGTAGTGGCATACTAGGGTAAGTTGAAGGTTGAGAAGTTTAATGGGAAATAATTTAAGTTATGGAAAATGGAGATGAAGGGCTATCTCTATTAGAAGGATTTATGGTAGTCATTGGGAGGAATAACCAACAAAGTTGGAACTATGTCTCAGGAGGATTGGAATATTTTGGAGAGAAAGGCACTTGAGAATATTCATTAATGCCTAGCACAATTAGAGGCATTTAATATAACAAAAGTGAAGTCAACTGAAGAGTTGATGGAAAACCTAGCGAAGTTATATGAAAAGCCTTTTGCTTTGAATAAGGTATTTCTTATGTAGTATTTATTTAATATGAAAATGGTAGAAGGTGGGTGAGTTGCTAATCATTTAAATAAGTTTAATACAATTAATAGTCAATTATATTCTATTAATATCATTTTTATGAAGAAATTAGGGCTCTTTTGATTCTATGTTCTTTTCATGAAAGATGGAATGACTTGGTAATGAGTGTTAGTAACTCAGCTTCTGGTTCAAATACCCTAAAATTTGATGATGTTGTTGGTGTTATTCTGAGTGAGGAAATTCTTAGGAAAATCTTAGGTGGGTCCACATCAAGTAGTGTTTTGAATGCATAAATTAGAGGTAAATCAAAGGATAGAGGAAACAATTTTGGAGGTTATGGGAAATCATGAGGAAAATCAAAGGGAAAGAGGTCTCAATCTAGAGGACCAAATGATTTATGGTACTGTGGGAAATTAGGTCATAGGAAGAAAGATTGATGGTCTCAAAATAATAAAGAAGGAAAGAAATAAGAAGGAAATAAGGAGGTAAATATGGTAAGTAATAAATCTGAAGAGGATGTTTTTCTTCTTTCCCTTAAAAATGCTAATGATTCATGGGTTCTAGATTCAAGGGCCTCATTTCATGTTATGCCCCATACAAGTTATTTTCTTGAATATGTCCAAGAGGATTTTGGGCTAGTTTATTTGGGATATAATGAACCTTGTCAGATTATTGGGAATGGAAGAATTAAGATTGAATTGAAGAATGGGAATCATTGGCTACTACAAGAGGTAAGACACATTCCAAAGCTGAGTAGGAATTTAATTTCAATAGGGAAGCTACATGATGAAGATTACACAATTAATTTTAAGGATAAAAATTGGAAGGTTTCAAAAGGCTCCTTAGTAGTAGAGAAAGGTATGAAAGTGGGAACCTTATACCTTTGCATAGGTCTATTGTTCCTTCTGCTTTAATTATTAAAAAGAAAAGTCAATATTCAAGAATAGTTACTACAATTGAGTAGGTAGAACATGAAATAGTCTCCATGGATTCTGAAACAACACTATGGAACAACAGAACTAGGAATATGAGTGAAAAAGGTATGAAATTAATTCATTCAAATGAAATCTTACCACATCTAAAATGTGTCAATATGGATTTTTGTGAAAGTTGTGTGTATGGAAAACAAAAGAGAGTTAGTTTTCTGAAGGTTGGGAAAGAAAAGAAAGATGAGAAATTAGAGCTTGTGCATACAAATGTATGGGAACCAATTCAGGTATCTTCCCTTGGTGGATCTTTGTATTATGTTACATTCATTGATGATGCAACTAGGAAATTATGGATTTAATTCCTCAGGAAGAAATATGATGTATTTGAAACATTTAAAATTTTGAAAAGCTTGGTTGAGAATGAGACTTGTAAATGAATAAAATGTTTTAGATCTAATAATGGTGGCGAGTATTGTAGAAAATCATTTGAAAATTATTGTTTCTCTAATGGTATTCATTGGCTAAAAATAGTTCCAAGGACTCCGCAAGAAAATGGAGTGGCTAAAAGCATGAATACAACAATACTGTAGCGTGAAAGGAATGTGAGGTTGCATGCTAGGATTACCTTAAAAATTTGAGTAGAGGCAGTAAAAAATCATGTTCATTTAATCAATAAAGGTTTCTCTACTCCTTTGGGTTGTGGTATTTCAGAGGAAGCATGGACAAGTAAGAAGGTGAGTTATTTATTTCTCAAAACCTTCAGTTATGAAGCATTTGCACATATAGATTCTAAAAATAGAACCAAGTTGGAAGATAAATCATATAAATGTGTATTTGTTGGATATGGCATTGATGAGTTAGGCTATAAAATTTGGTATTTTGAGAATCCTAAAATTGTGAGAAGTAGGGATTTCATATTCAATGAGAAAGTGTTGTACAAAGATTAGTTGTGGCAACATGAGAAGAAATAAAATGATTATGTAGTGTTGGATGATACTCACAAAGATGATGTTTCAGTGGTTCCTCATGATCTACAACAACAAATACCAAAAACTCCAGTAAATGTTAGACGGTCTCCAAGGATAAGTAGATCTCCTGACAAGTTTTCTCCCTCTTTGTATTATATGTTATTGACTGATGTTGGTGAGCCATAATATTATGATGAAGCTATGAAAATGATTAACAAGGTTTAGTGGGAGGATGAAATGAAAGATGAAATGGACTCCTTGTTGAAAAATCACACTTGGGAATTATGCAAGTTTCATGGAGGTAAAGAGGATTTACAGAAAAATGGGTTTATAGGCTGAAAGAGGAGGATGGAGGTAAGAAAATATTTAAAGCTAGGTTAGTTGTAAAGGGATTTTCATAGAAAAAGGGAATTGATTTTGATGTGATTTTTTCTCGAGTTGTAAAAATGACTTCTATTCATACTATTTTAAGTATTGTGGGTGCTGAAAATTTTCATTTGGAACAACTAGATGTGAAAAATTCCTTTCTCCATGGTGATTTGGAGGAGATATATATGGAACAACATCAAGGATTTGAGGTCACAGTAAAGAAGAGTTTATATGGATTGAAACAGGAACCTTGACAATGGTATTTAAAATTTGTTAGATTTATGGATGAGCATGGCTTTAGCAAGTGTAATTATGACCATTATGTTTATTTTAAGAGGTTAGATAATGACAACTACATTATTTTATGTTTATATGTTGATGACATGCTTGTAGATGGGTCTAACATGGATCACATAAGAGAGTTAAAACAATAGTTAGAAAAATCATTAGCTATGAAGGATTTGGGGGTAGAAAAATAATTCTTGCTATGAAAATTTGCAGAAATATGTAGAAAACAAAATTGACTCTATCTTAGGCTGATTATGTTGAAAATATGTTGCAGAGATTCTCCATGGAGAATGCAAAAGATGTCAGCACACCTTTGCCTAGTCATTTGAAATTGACTAATGAGATGTCTCCAAAGACACAGGAGGAGGAGGAAAAAATATTCAAGATACCTTATTCTTCATTTGTAGGCAGTTTAATGTATGCCATGGTATGCACTAGACCTGATATTGGACATGCAGTAGGATTCATTAGTAGGTATATGTGTCATCCTGGCATTGAGCATTGGAATGTAGTAAAATGGATTATTAGATACTTGAGAGGTACATACAACAAATTTTTATGTTTAAGAGGCTCTAGTACTAATTTACAAGGATATATTGACTTAGATTTGGCAGGAGACATTGATACTAGGTGGAGTACAATAGGATATGTTTTTACTGTCAGTGGGACAATGGTGAGTTGGATTTGCAGGTTGCAAAAGATGGTTTATTTATCCACCACAGAGGTAGAGTATGTAGCTACAACAGAGGAAATAAAGGAGATGATATGGATCTAATATTTCATGGAAGAATTGGGAAAAATATAGGTTAACAATTATTTGTTTACGGATAGCCAAAGTGTCATTCATCTTCCAAAGAATTTTTCCTTGCATTAAAAGATTAAAAAACATACAATTGAGGTATTACTTAATTCGGTCGGTATTGGATGATGGATGATTAAGGATAGAAAAGATACATACATATGAAAATCTAGCGGATATGTTTACAAAGGAAGTGGCAAGAGAGAAGTTTAACTCCTCTTCAACTTCACCTAGTCTTTGTGACTAAAACAATAATATAGAACTGGAGAGTCCAGGGTGTTTCATTCTAGTGCGAGCTACTGGGGTAGCATTAATTCTATAGGATGAGTCTCCAAGTGGAAGATTATTTTGTGTGATTCTAATCAGTCTCCAAGTATGAGATTGTTTAGTGTGGAGCCTAATCAGTCTCCAAGTGGGATATTTTTGGTTTGTGGTGACTAATCAGGAAAGTAATGTACACTTTTTTTAATTCATCAAGAATTTTTTGGGTTGACTCATCAACCATTTCCCTAGGTTGACTCGTCAAGCATTTACCTAGGTTAACCTGTCAAGCAAGTTTTAGGGTTAGGGTGTTTTCTATAAGAAAAATAGATTTAGGGTTATGGCTGGTTAGAGTGAAGAGTATTGTAGAATTTTGTAGTGGTATTGACCTATAAGGGATCACTAGTTGTAATTGATTAAAATTACTGGATAATAATATTGGACTCTATGTTTAGTGGATCTAGCCCAAGATTGGGTGAACCAGGTTAAATCTATGTCATATTGTTCAAATTCTATGTACTTTATTCAATTTCCTTTATTGGTTATATTTACATGTAACTACTATATTTTGTCTACTAATCCTAACATTCCCATTATAATGGACATACCTTTCCCTATCATTTATGAAGTTATGCCTAATAAGATGTCACAACCGCCTAATAAAATGTCACAACAGTGTAGTAGATAGAGTTTTAGAATTAAGCTGTATCCAGACCTAAATTTTGAAGGCATTCATTGTTACCCAAATACTTTTCCACCCGAAATTAGAGAAAAATGCCAAGATTTAGTGGTGGGAAAGAGGAAAATGCTGAAAAGCATTGTAGAAAGTTCATGGACTTAATTAAGGATTTTGATATTGAATATGAGGATAGCATTTTGAGGTTCCTTATCTTGTCTTTGGTAGATGATGCAAGGTGGTGGTTCTCTTTTTTGCCAGAATGTTCTATCACTTCTTGGGAAGAGTTAAGATCATTTTTTTGGAGCAGTTTGGTGAAAAGGTTAATCTAGTTGGAGTGATAAATAATTTCATGGAGATACAAATAAAGAAAGGTGAGTTGGTTCCTCCTTTCATTCTCAGATTTGCAAAAGTATTGGGTCAAATACCAATGGATTTCAAACCAAATTATGTTGTTTATTTGGTTTTTTATTTAGGGGCATTTGGTAAAAAGATGACCTACTTGTTAAGAGTTAAGGAGCCTAAAACTTTGCATCATGCTTTAATGACAACAATAGATATTAAAAATAATTTAAGATATGGAATCATCCCAAGGGGTTTTCCATCTACTAGGGATCATTTTCATAATGTATCAAATGCACTAGATAGGTGTGGTTCAAGAAATGAAGATCAATATCAAGATGTTTTTATCCCTGCTGATTTTACTAATCATGATTTAAATTATGGTTCAAAACAAAATGTGAGTGAAGAGTGTATTCTGAAAAAAACAGTTTCCCCTCACGTTGGTTTGAACATGGTTAAGGAAGAATTTTATAATGTTCTTAAGGTAGAGAGAGATATCTATAGCGGCTACACACCTAATAAAATGGAAACTAGGTATTCCAGTTTTGTGGCTACAGAGACAAATTGTTTGCAGTCAAATGTGGAAAGTAAAGAGGGGGCAAGTGTTTTATCAAATGATGATTTTGAAGCCCCAAATGAAGAAGTTCTATCAGACTTTGCTGCTGCTAAATCTAGTTATGTTGGTGATGTTGAATCTGATTACACTGTTGATAATGTTGACTATCATGATGATGATGAAGTCAATGAACATCAAGACATTGAAGATGAATCCATGGTTGACAATGTTTCCATTCACTCTGTAGATTTTTCTTGTTTTAAACACAATAGTGCAGATTTCTTGTCTCAGTTTAAGGAAGATTTTTGTGAACAAAAAGATGATGAATATGATGCAGATGAAAGTTATTGTGGTCATTCCTTTGCAGGAAAAGACATGAGCCAAGAAGTTCCAATCCTTGTTTCCAATAAGGAAGATTTTTCTCAAGCCATGTTTTTGTCACATGGGGATGTCCAAGAAGATATTTGTGATGAATTGGTTCAGGAAGAGGATTCATGGTGATAGAATGGTCCTGATCTTTCTGAATATAAAGTGATTATTTATATGCAGCCTTGTGAAGAGGATAAAAACTTGACATGTGTTGGAGATGATTATGAGGATGTTGATTTGTCTAAAACAATGATGAATTATTATTTTTTAGCTAACAATAAAGATAATATTGATTTTTCAAATTGTATGCTTGCATCTTGTGACTTGTCATGTGAATTTTCTGATTCTAAGAGGCATAAGGAGTTTTATGAGCCAGAGTATGAGACTGCGGTAGCTCCGAATGCTTTTGAATGACATAGTTTTTCAATATGTGAGTTTCTAGCCTTAGATAACATTATGCCAGCTTTAAAAATGGACAGTGTTTCTAGTCATGATGGTTACATAAATAATTTTGGTAATGTAGAGGATGGTATTAGTCATAAATCTGAAATTATGGATTCTCTAGACCATGAAAATGAATATGAAATTGCTGGTGGTGGGTGAATGTCAGATTTGTATGAATTGTTTTATGAAAGTTTTCAGGATAGTATCTCCTATGATATGGAGATGAAAGCTGATTTTTCATTTGAACCAGAAATGGATGTCAGCTTATTTGATGTTAACATTGATAGTTGTGATATTGTTAATGGTACAGAATCAATGTTTTGTCAAGAGGAAACAACTAATGCTGATAATATTTCCTATGAAAATGATTTATATCAAGGAGATGTGTGCCGAGATGAGGATATGTATAATGAACTGCTTGTTGATTTATTGGAACCACATTTTTAAATGTTTTATGTGAAGCTAAAAGAATTTTACATCAGATTATTCACTTCAGCCAGAGGTATGTTCATTTTTTACAAGAATGGGATGTAAAGAGTGTTGATGCATTTTTTTAAAAGATATTGAAATGAATTAGAAAGGGTGTATCATCTATCAGACATAAAATGAGTCTTTAATATCTCTAGTTCAGCATGTTGATGTTTCTCGGGATGAACTAAATCTAAAGCTACTAGTTGTAGTTCATCATGGTTTTCTTGAGTTCTTGTGTGATACAAAAAGGGTTGAATTTGAAAAAATTACCTTTAAAATCCAAGCATGTGTTGAAGTAAGTCAGCATGTTTCCAGCTATGCGATGAAGTTGGAATCCATGTTTTCTTGACTGGTTACAATTTTTAAAGAATGTCATAGCCTTGTGTGTCATAATGATCAACACATTCAATACCTTTTTTTATTTCCCAATGCCTAATGATACTAAGGGTGCTGATTATTTTTATGTAATGTGTTAAAGATTAGTAGCATTGTGTTTGATCACGCAGATGACAGTGGTGATTTCAGTTTACCTTTGGTACATGGAGATGAAAATCAAGTATTTGACATACGTAAATGCTAATTTCAGTTTGATGGTTTAGGACCATTTGTAAATAATTTACATGTTGTATATCCTCTTTTCTTTCATTTGTGTGTTTGGTGTTTTGAGTCTTCAATAAGGAACCCAGTTTTGGGAAGTCAAGAGAAGAGATGAAGAGAAAAGTCTGATTTACTATTTTGAATGGTCTGTTCTACCATGAGATTCTAAGTCCTCTATATGCCCACATGGGGCACATATCCCCAATTAGAGCCACTATTGCAAATCTAAAATTTTGGATAAATTTTGAGTGACTAAATGGAAAATTTCTCTAAGGAAAAAGTCACTGCCCCCAAAAGACTTTTTGGAGAAGGCTTACATAGAGTGAAAGAAAATTGAGACCCGAAGCATGGACTGAGAAAGTGCTTGGAGAGATTTTTTAGAACCTTTCATAGAGAAATTATAGTGGGTTTTAGCACTCAGAACTTAGTTTGGATGTGTTTTGGAGATAGCCATTTGGAGGTCATTACCCAATTCTGTATTTGTGCATATTTCCAGTTTTATCAAGTAACCCACTTTGGAGGTTTATGTCTTTGACCAGATGGATAAGAATGACATAAGGGTTGAACCTAGATGTTTTAGACATGAAATTGAACCTCCATGCCCATTTGAAGATCCTTGTGAGTTCATATGATAAGTTTCCTGTAGCCTTTTCGTTTGCAATTTATTTTGTTTCTCAGAGTCTGAATTGTAGAGTTACAAAATGCCCTACTTTGAGGTCCCACAATGTGTACCCAGTTGAATGACCTAAAGAATTGAGTGTTTCCCTACATTTTAAACATGGAAATGAGCCTTCTTGAAGAGTTTTAGAATTTGGTCAATCCATTTGACCACTTTTCCCAACCCTTTCCAAATCAAATTTTTGCATTTTTACTGTATTTAAGTTCAGAAAATAGTTGAATTGCTGACTTTGAAGATTAATTCTGGGTGACCACTTGAAAATTAGAGATATCTATTTCAATTTTCATAATCTTTATGTGAAAAGGAATCTATGCCCATAATTTCATACTTTAAGGGTCTCATTTGGTAAGGTTGTGAAATCAGATCAAAGGTGTTTTATGCAGATTCCCAATATGGAAAGAGTTACATTTACAGAACAATCATCTCTAGAGGATTGTAACTTCATATCGGGAGATTTTTTTGAATCGTAAGTTTTTTAATTTTACTCCTTGTATGTAAATCTACTAACCAGATCATTGGTGGAACTTCAAGACATGATTTCATGTTTTTACAAGGGCAAATCCAAATGCAATTTATGTAGTTTGTACATTTGCAATTGCACATTTTTTCAGAATGGCTATGTTGGGTAGGAAATGTCTCGCGTTCAGGTTGGTTTCAGTTGAAATTTTTTTTCTATGCATACTTATTATAGATGAATGAATCAGCTAGACAAGTGACATGAATTTAGGAAGTGATTTGATACTCTTGCAGAGATACATCTAAAGTTTGTCCACTATGTTCTCACATCTCTACTTTCAAAAGGTTTTCAGGATGGCCATGTTTAATCACGAATATATTGCACCCAGTTTTGAATCACAAAAAATATTTCAATGCACATCCTCATTGTGTTTGAATGAATCACTAAGCCAGGTGTCAGGGTCCTTTGATGTAATTCAATCAGTTTTCTAGGGGAATTCTTGAGGCAGTTTATGCATCTTCTCTATTGTGTAGAAATGGTGAGAAACAGGGTTTGATGGTTAAATATGTTTAAAGTAGGAATTTTGGATTAATGTATGGGAATATTTCAAAGCATTTCAAGAATGTTTTTCATCAGATATCTATTGAAATAAAAGAAGTAAATTTAGGAACAAACAAAGATGTCAAACCTACAAGTACATTATTTCTTAAGGATCCTTCCAAAGTCGCTCAAGAGAACATATTGCAGATTTGAGGATGACAGTTGATAGGGTAAAAGTTTTAAAAGCTTCAAGAAAGATCCTGTGCAATGCTCCTCATAAGAATGCTCATGTTACAAAGTGGAGAGCCATGTGGGCAAAAGGGGTTGTGTGAATCACCAGAGCTCACACAAATGAAATAGGAGGGATACTAGCGCATAGAATATGTTTATAAAAAACAACTATAAAAGAAAATGCAATTGTTAGTTGTAATTGCCAAGAAAGTCTGCACATGAAACATGTAATGAAGGCAATGCATTTAGAAGAGCCTGTAAAATCGAATAAAGTCTTTAAAACCCCCAAGAAAATAATTGGTAGGTGCAACTCCAATGTTTGACAGGAGGCTGCACATTGAGGTGGTGAATGAAGTTTTGATATCTAAACCTCCAAGAAAATAAAATTAGCATGTAAATGTAGTAATGGGAGAAATGTAGTATGTCAGGAAGGTTGTGCATAGATAGGGTAGGCTGCACATGGAGAGTAAAGCTTGTGCAATGATATGGTGGAGGGTGTTGCGCATGGCACAAAACTCCCAAAAAATTTCAAGCAAATGCACATTGCCAGCACATGTTAAACAAGAGGGCTTTGAAACTTTCAACCAATACACTTGGCAGGTGTAAATGACATGGGAAGGCTGCACATGTTATGAGGAGAAGTCTATGCAGGTAAAACATAGAGTAAAGGAACTTTAAAAAGCTTCAAACAAGTGCACTTGCAAGGTGGTTTTCTCTCCAAGCCCACACAATGCATAAGGAGACCAGTTTGAAGTGAAGAGGGGTTTTTTTTAAATGTTTTAAAACAAATGCAAGTGGTTGGTGTAATTACCAAGAGCAGTGCGTGGTAGGGAAGTTCAAATCCTGCGCAAGTATACACAGAGGAGCCTGCAAATGTTTTTATAAATAAAAAAATTTAAAAACATTCAAAGCATAATGTAAGAGCCTACGCAATGCATGTTTGAAAGTCTATGAAATGCCTAACAAAGGAGGTGTAAATGCATTCCAGTGTATGGAATGAAAAGACTTTTCAAATTTCAAGTCTGTAAATTCCAAGGAGGAGGCCCATGCATTGAATAAAAATAAAGAATTTGAAATATCCCACATGCGTGGGGCAATATGATATTCCATTTTTATGTAGTAGAACATGTAGAATGTTATTTCAAATTAAGAGCAGTGCTCTTGGTTAGCACGGTGCATGGAACTAGTAGAGAATGCCCGTGACATGGCTGATGGTAAACATAGTTTGGATGCACAGCTAGTTAGAAGCTTTAAAAACATACTAGGGATTTATCCCACATGCATTGGGTGAAGGTATCATCTAAGGTTTAAATGTAAAAATGCTCACAAGATGATTTGTATAAGAGCCAAGTGGCACATTGGCAGGCCCCTCAGCAAGGGTAATGCAGTGCTTGGATGGAGCAATATTTTGGGCACACAGGTGGGAAAAATTTAAAAGGATTGTAGAATTTAGTACCATATTCACTAGAAAATGGATATCCAAGATGTTTATAAGGAAACATGCACAGGTAGTAATGTGAAGAGAAGAGAAGGAGGCTCTATACAACATGCTTAGGTAGATCTCCTTGGCAACTATGCCTGGCCAGGTGGCGACCTCAGTGGAAGACAAACCAGTTTTGGTGGGGCCCCTGGAGGTGAGGTTGCAGATGATGTGGTAGAGAAAGTAGCGGATCATGAATGAATCCCTAGGCAAAAGAGATCAATAGTAGATGATTATCCCAGAGAAGATCGAGGACTGGCACAATGCCTTGGACTCCAAAGATGCATGGAGGATATCTTTGAGGCATTGCGCTTGTGTGACATGTGGCAGGGTTGACAATGGGGCACATAGGTGAATGGTGATGTGGCAAGATCAAAGCATAGGCTAGTTAGATGACATGGATCCTGCGATAATATTGGACGGTGGGCATGATGGCATTACCCATAGATGCTTGCTAGTTACTATTCAAGGCATTATGCTTGTGTGACACTTAACAGTCTGACAGGTGGCAGGCATAGAAAGAGGAAGATATTGTAGGTGCCCAGGTGGACCTTACATTGAATGAGTTAGTGACATGTGGCCTGATCAAGTGGTGTGTGTAGAAAAAGAAGAAAAAAAGAATGGTATAGTGCATATTTTAAAAGATTAATGAGCAGATTTAAACACAAACTATTTAAATTATAGTTAAAAGTATCAAATCTTAATAAATCTGTAGAAAGAAGATAAATTTTCAAAGGAAAATAGGAGAAATGAGATAAAATAATATTTGTGCAACAAAAAATAATATTAGTCAATAGCTCAAACTATATGATATGCAAATTCAAAATTTTCAACTGAATGTGCACGGGAAGGAAAAAGTTTGATTTGATGGTTTAGTGGTCAAATCTTCTCACAAATGACAAGTATAGTATACTATTGGAAAGGTATCAGGATAAGGATTTCATTTTTGCAATCCATTTTAGTGTAGAATCAAGTTTGTTTGAATAGAATGGAGAAAGAGTGACTCAGCTCAAAATCTGTTAGAGTAAAGAAGACAAGTGGTGTTTCCTGGAAAGACCTGTCCACCTTCTTCTTTGGATTTATATTCTAAATTCTTCCCTTTGTATAGGGTTCCAACTTCTATGAGAAACTCTCCTCATTTTCAAGGTTCCATTAATGCAAGTTCTGATTAATATTTAGTGGTTAATTTTAGAGTATTTTGTCATTTGTATAGATTGAAGCAATGTTTTATTAATGAAATACAGCTGAAATCTCTTTGCAAGCACTTGATGTCTTTGTGTGTTTTTTGGAATTCTTATGAACTCGACTTGTAAGGCATTTTTGGTTTTTCATCTACAAGGTAGATTGTGATATTATTCTTGAGTTTCCTTCAAGGAAGGACTGAATCTTGTTGGATAATTTATGAGAATGTCAAGGATATGTGGATCTGATGATCATGTAATTATGATGAAAGAAGTAGTATGTAAGGCATTTTACTAGTTTCAGATGTATTGAGTTGTGAATCTTTGTGAATGAAAGTTCAACTTGACTCCATACCCAATGGATTAGGCACTCGTCTTATACCAGGACTGCAAAAAAATCATTTTAATCAACATTTACCATTTTTTTAAGGGCATTAAATGGTTTTTAGATCTATTTTGATGGGAAGGAATCCATCCCATGATTCACTAAAAGAGTGAATCCATTAGGTTAGCCTACTTGAGACTCTGAACTCGAAGATAAGAAGGATGATAATCCTTAACCCACTGTAAGATTTGTTGTGAAGAAATGAGTCTCAAGATAGGTACACCCACCTAAATCTGTGGATCTCAAATTAGGAGGATTGAATCCTCATAAATTAGCCTTTTTCACTTGCTCATCTATTCTTGGGTTAGAGAGAATTGTCGATTTGAGTTTTCACAGATCTGCAAGAAAAAGCGTTAACAAAATGGTGACTCTACTAGGGACAGTCGATATAAATCATGTTTAGTCTATCCTAGGCTCTCTGGTTTAGCATGTTTCAAATCTTTTAGTCCAGTTAAGTCTATCCAAGATTGCATAGGGTTGAAAATTTATTTTTCATGTTATGGGGTTTCAGGGCTAGATGTTGTTGCCTAAGAATTCATATCTTGTGAGGACTTAGTTGGATCTTGTAAAAGTGATTTTGCAAAGGGTTTGTCATTGCAAAATGTCATAATTTATTTCCCAATTTGTATTGGGTGCCGAATTCAGTCTCTGCAATAGTACTGAATGAAAGATCTATTTCAAACAGATGAAAGATAAGAAAGGCACTCACAAGATTTTTGTGAAGCAACATCCCTAAGAAAAGAAGGGTGAGATTATAAGTTTTCAAGGAATGGATGCCAATGGAGTAATCAATTACCATGCAGTGCTCCCCCATCCTAAAAATTAGAAAGTTTAAATGCAAATTTTGAGGAGAATTTGAGTTGGGATTAAATCTCACTTGTTCAAGTTTTATGTCCTCTGAAAAGAGGTGGCGACTCTACAAAATATTTAGTGGAAGGTGTGAAGGTAACTTCAGATATACCATTTTGCAGCCACTAAAATACATCCATGTATTTTTTTTTTCATTGGATAATTACTACTCCATGAAAATCAGATGTTAAAATTTTCCCTACTAAGTGGTCAACACTAATTGAAAGGGAAGAAGGAAGAAGTTGGTAACCATATCACAATTGATTGTGTTTTGAGGTTATGTGCAAGTAGAAATAAATAGTAAAAATTTCAAGCCTTGCATACTTTCAAATGCAATTATGCATAATAAGATGTCACAAAAGTGTAGTAGACAAAGTTTCAACATTAGGTTGTATCCATCTCTAAATTTTGAAGGCATTCATGGTCACCCAAATACTTTTCCACCCAAAATCAGAGAAAAGTTTCCAAGATTCAGTCGTTGGAAAGAGGAAACTGTTGAAAATCATTGTAGAAATTTCATGGACTTAATTGAGGATTTTGATATTGAATATGAGGATAGCATTATGAGGCTGTTTAATCAGTCTTTGGTAGATGATGCAAGGTGGTGGTTCTCTTTTTCCCAAAATATTCTATCTCTTCATGGGAAGAGTTAAGATCTTTTTTTTGGAGTGGTTTGGTGAAAAGGTTAATCCAGTTGCAGTGATAAAGAATTTCATGGAGATACAAATAAAGAATGGTGAGTTGGTTCCTCCTTTCAATCTCAGATTTCCAAAAGTATTGGGTCAAATCCCAATGGAGTTAAGACCAAATGATGTTGTTTGTTTGGTTGTTTATTTAGGGGCATTTGGTAAAAAGATGAGCTACTTGTTAAGAGATAAGGAGCCTAAAATTTTGCATCATGCTTTTATGACAATAATAGATATTGAAAATAATTTAAGATATGGATGAAGGGATCATTTTCATAATGTATCAAATGCACTAGATCGGTGTGGATCAAGAAATGAAGATCAATATCAAGATGTTTTTATCCCTGGTGATTTTACTAACCATGATTTAAATTATGGTTCAAAATAAAATGTGAGTGAAGAGTGTATTCTGAAAACAACATTTGCCCCTCGCGTTGGTTTGAACATGGTTAGTGAAGAATTTTATAACATTCTTAAGGAAGAGAGAGAGAGAGAGAGAGATATAGCAGATACACACCTAATAAAATGGAAACTAGTTATTCCAGTTTTGGGGCTATAGAGGCAAATTGTTTGTAGTCAAATGTGGAAAGTAAAGAGGGGGCATGTGTTTTATAAATTGATGATTTTGAAGCCCCAAATGAGGAAGTTCTATCAGACTTTTCTGATGCCGAATCTAGTTATGCTGGTGATGATAAATCTGATTATGTTGTTGATAATGCTAACTATCATGTTGATGATGAAGTCAATGAATATCAAGACATTGAAGATGAATCCATGGTTGACAATGTTTCCATTCAATCTGTATATTTTTCTTCTTTTCAACACAATGGTGCAAATTTATTATCTCAGTTTAAGAAAAATTTTGGTGAACAACAAGACGATGACTATGATGGAGATGAAATTTGTTATGATCATTCATTTGCATGAAAATACATGAGCCAAGAAGTTCCAATCCTTGTTTCTAATAAGGAATATTTTTATCAAGCCATGTTTTTGTCACATGGGGATGTCCAAGAAGACTTTTGTGAGGAATTAGTTGAGGAAGAGGATTCATAGTTCTAGAATGGCCCTGATCTTTGTGAAGATAAAGTGATGGTTTATATGTAGTCTTGTGAAGAGGATGAAGACTTGTCATGTGCTGGAGATGATTATGAGGATGCTGATTTGTCTAAAATAATGACGAATTATTTTGTTTTAGCTAACAATGATGATAATATTGATTTTTCAAATTGTATGCTTGCATCCTGTGACTTGTCATGTGAAGTTGTTGATTCTAAGAGGCATAAGGATATTTATGAGCTACAGTATGAGACTCTGATAGCTCTGAATGCTTTTGAACAACATAGTTTTTCAATATGTGAGTTTCCAGCCTTAGATAACATTATGAAAACTTATTAAATGGACAGTGTTTCTATTCACGATGGTTACATAATTTTTTTTGGTAATGTAGAGGATGGTCTCAGTCATAAATCTGAAATTATGGATGCTTTAGACCATGAAAATTAATATGAAATTGCTATTGGTGGGTCAATGTCAGATTTGTATGAACCGACTTATAAAAGTTTTTAGGAAAATATCTTCTATGATATGGAGATTAAATCCAATTTTGCATTTGAACTAGAAATGGATGTCATCTTATTTGATGTTAACATTGATAATTGTGATATTGTTAATAGTATCGAATCAATGTTTTCTCAAGAAAAAACTAATAATGCTGATAATATTTCCTACAATAGTGATTTATATTAAGGAGATGTGTTCCGAGATGAGGATATGTATAATGAACTACTTTCTGATTTATTGGAACCACATTTTGATATGTTTTATGTGAAGCTGAAAGAGGTTTTAAATTTTACATTAGATTATTTTCTTTAGCCAGAGGTATGTTCATTTTTTTCTGAGAATAGGATGTAAAGAGTGTTGATGCATTATTTTAAAAGATATTTAAATGAATCAACAAGGGTGTATCAACTATCAGACAGAAAATGAGTCTTTCCTTTTTCCAGTTTAGAATGTTGATGTTTCTCAGGATGAACTAAATCTAAAGCCACTAGTTGTAGTTCATCATTATTTTCATGAGTGCTTGTGTGATACACATAGGGTTGAATTTGAAAAATTTCCCTCTAAAATACAAGCATGTGTTGAAGTAAGTCAGCATGTTTCCAGCTATACGATGGAGTTGGAATCCATGTTTTATTGGCTAGTTAAATTTTTTAAATAATGTTACAAAATTGTGTGTCATAATGATCAACACATTTAGTACCTTTGTGATTTCCCAATGCCTAATGATAGTAAGGGTGCTGATTGTTTTTATGTAATGTGTTGAAGATTAGTAGCACTGTGTTTGATCAGGCAGATAACAGTGATGATTTCAGTTTACCTTTGGTACATGGAGATGAAAATCAGATATTTGACAGAGGTAAATGCTAATTTAAATTTGATGGTTTAGGAACATTTGTAAATAATGTATATGTTTTATAGCCGCTTTTATTTCAGTTGTGTGTTTGGTGTTTTGAGTCTTCAATAAGGAACCCAGTTTTGGGAAGTCAAGAGAGGAGATGAAGAGAAAAGTTTGATTTACTATTTTGAATGGACTTATCTATGAAAAGATTCTAAGTCCTCTGCATGCCCACATGGGGCATGTGTCCCCAATCAGAGCCACTTTTGGAACTCTAAAATTTTGGATAAATTTTGAGTGACTAAATGGAAAATTTCTCTAAGGCAAAACTCACTGCCCCCAAAAGACTTTTTGGAGAAGGCTTACTTAGAATGCAATAAAATTGAGACCTAAAGCTTGGATTGAGAAAGTTCTTGGAGAGTGTGTTTAGCACCTTTCATAGAGAAATTATAGTGGGTTTCATCTCTCAAAACTCAGTTGGGATGTGTTTTGGAGATAGCCATTTGGAGGTCATTACCCAATTCTACATTTGTGCATGTTTCCAATTTTATCAAGTGACCCACTTTGGAGGTTTATATATTTGACCAAATGGATAAGAATGACATAAGAGCTTTTCCTAGATGTTTTAGACATGAAATTGATCCTCCATGCCCATTTTTAGACAATCAAGGCAACTATGCTCCCAAATTGTTCCAATCAATAAATAAGAATGATTCAATCAAGGCAACTATGCTCCCAAATTATTCCAATCAGTGGAACCAAGTGTTAAAACTATGTCCCCTTTACTTTTAATCAATCTTGATCCATTCTACTAGGTTCTTTCAAATATTTTCCATCGAGTTCATAGTTTCCTATTTTCTAGGCCTTGTAGCCTTTTTAGCCCAATTATGCCTCCTAAAACATGTAATCTTGGAATTTATCCAAAATTCCCTTAAAAAACCTCCAAAACAGCTCTAGATTCCTTCTAAGGTCTTCCTAGGCTTCAATATTTCTTAGGTCTTGGTTCCTCCAAGTGTCCGTACATAGGACTTTCAGCAAACCCCTATTTTTAAGGGTTTCTAAGGCATGTAGACCAATTTGTCTTCTTTTGTCTCACTATGTGCACTAATGGACTCCTCTACACTCCTTGTAACCACATGACCATTTAAAATTCCCCTACACTCTCCCACTTGATATTGGCACAAACCAATCCATTAAGCAAGGCCTCTTGCCTCTGCAACTGTTCAAACTCCTAGCCAGATACCTCTGCACTTGCCTAGGGCCTGCTTGTATAAATAGATCCCCTATAGAAAATGAAACCAAAAGCCATATTTAGACTATATATAGAGTTACCTTTTTTAGTCCAAGTGGCCATAAGGATCTAACTACTAGAATTCAAGAAGGAGCCATATTTACATAACTTCCACTGTTCAGGACAACGAACCAGAGAAAAAAAAAAAGAATTTACAAGAAGCTAAAGAAATGTACAAACTTCTCAAAAAAAATCCACAAAAAAGTTTATATTCACAAAAAACTACAACCTCAATGCATAATAGTAGACCATTCAATCCATTTAGGTGTGGATGATGGCTAAAAATTATCTCTATCTTACAAAATAGTACCTCTACCAAGTCAGTCTGTACAATCTGACAACCAACCCTTCAATTAAGGTTTGTTTAGGATTATATAGTTCATCCCGACATGCTCAGACCTTAAGGTTAGGCTTTGGACCTAATTAAAGCTATATGCAACATTTTAGGAAATCTTATCATGACAACTTTGTAAAGTTACAAAGTTGTCATGAGCAACTTTTGCAAATTTTGAAATTTTTCCCTACTACTTTGCTAACCTACACAAATTGATCCAAAATCACTATATTGGATCCCAAATCACTCAAAAACAAAAAAAGGACATTTTTAACTCCATTTTGGGGTCTTGGACACTATTTTACTAGATTTGGCTTTCCTAGGTCTTAAGCAAATAGTGAGACTAGAACCTATTAGACCCAACCAAAAACATGACTCTAAAAACTCCTACTTACAAAAATACACCACACAAAGCTTGAGAATTTATTTTTAGTCCTTATTTTCTAGGTGGTTGGCTACAACCACCTATAAGAAAAAATTGTATAGGATCTTAACTAGGACCCTAAAGTACTTCTGCACCATTCTCGCCCTACAACAAGAAAGTTAAGGTACCTGAGGTGTGATGAGCTCTAGGATGATGCTATACTTCTTGAAATCACCCTCTTCTATCCAATTATCCTCTTATTCAGTTTGATACTTCCATTTTACTAGATGCTCCATGTAGATCTTGTGTCTAGTCTTCTTCTTCACTCTATAATCTAGTACCTTCTCATCTTGAGGCTTAATCTAATCAAGGACATTGAGTTCTATGACATCCTTAGTCATCTCTATTCTGTACTCCTACTCATCTACCTCTAGACCTTTGTACTTAGTCAAATCCTTCACATTGAAGATAGGAGAAATTGATAGATCCTTTGGTAGATCTAACTTATAAGCATTAAGACCATACTTAGCTAATACCTTACATGGGCCGACTCTCCTCATCTGGAGATTTCTAGGAATTCCCTTCTATAGTATGTCTTTATTAATGTAAACCATCACTAAGTCTCCTCCTTCAAATTGTAAGTCTCTTCTCCCTTCATCTACCTTATCCTTAAGCTTAAAATTGGCCTCCATTAGTGTCCTCTTTACCTACTCATGGACCTCTCTCATAGACTGATCAAATTCATCTGCATGTCCACTGATCCCTTCATAACCTTTTAATTCCCTAAGTTCAAAAACACCCCTTGGATGTAATCCATATACAAATTCAAAAGGACTCTTACCTGTAGTCCTGTTTGTACTGTCATTATAGGAAAAATCTGCTTGAGGGATGATTTGTTCCCATCCTTGGCCATATGCCTTAGTTAGACATCTTAAAAAATTACCAAGAGCTCTATTGATTACCTCTTTTTTCCATCTGTTTGAGGATGATATGCAGTGATATGTGCCAAGTTGGTTCCCAATCTCTTCTAGAGTGTTTTCTAGAAGTTCCCCATAAACTTCACATCCCTATTTGAGACAATACTGGTTGTAAAACCATGTATCCTTACTATTTCCTTAAATAATAGATGACAAATGTGACTGGGATCATGAGTTTCCATACAAGAGATATAATGACTCATTTTACTGAATCTGTCTACTACCACAAACACACTATTTAAACTAGTTTACGTTCTAGGTAACCCCATTATAAAATCCATCCTTATGCACTCCCAAGGCCTATTAGGTGTGGGTAATGGTTGATAGAGTCCTACATTTGAATATGTTCCCTTGGCTTTTTGACATATCCCACATTGTTTTACATACCTCCTTACATCCTTCTACATTTTAGGCATATGATAGAATCTTTCCACTAAGTCTAGTGTCTTATTTAACCCAAAATATCCACTTAGGCTACCATTATGTTTTCCTTGAATGAGTTTTTCCCTCATAGAGCCCCTTGGAACACATAATTTTTACCTTTAAATAATAACCCATTCTGTAATGTGTAGTCAACACACTTACTATAGAAATGGTTATCAAAATTAGTGCATACCTTGTAAACCTCTGAGAAATCTACATCCCTTGCATATAGATCTTTGAATCCTTCAACCCCTATGCTCTGCAACTAGATTTCTTGGACAATGAGAAACCTCATACTAAGTGCATCTAATTTTTTTTTTGTTCACTCAATTCTTATACTTGATTGTAGATTTTTATGACTATAGAAATTTCATCCACTTTATGTGTCCTAAATTGAGCTTTTCTTGTGTGTTTATGTAGCTTAGAGCTTGGTTATCTGTGTATACCAAAAATTCCTTTGGCAAAAAATAGTGTCTCCACTTCTTGAGATCTTGGAAAAACGCATAAATATCCAAATCATAAGATGAATATCTATACTTTTCTTCATTTAACCTTTCACAAAAGAAGGCTACTGAACTTCATTCTTGGCTTAAGACTGCACCCACTGCCATGTTTCTAGCATCACATTCTATAATGAAAAATCTATCAAAACTTGGTAACACTAGAATGGGTTGTGTTTCCACTTCTATCTTCAATCTTTCAAATCCTTCATTGGCTTCCTTGGTCCATATGAACTTGGTCTTGACTCCACCCTTTATGGTATCTAGGACAGGTGCACAAATCTCACTAAACCTCCTCACAAACTTCCTATAAAACTGAGCCAAACCATGGAAGATTCTCACTTTTGTCCCTATTTTTGGAGTAGGCCAACTTAGGATTGCTTCTAGTTTTCTCTTGTCCATTTTTAGGTCCCCTTGAGAGACTAAAAACCCTAGATAAACAAGTTCTTGTTTCATGAACTCACTCTTTTCAAGATGAATAGTCAACTTCTCCTCTTGGAGTTTCTTCAACACAATTTCTAGGTGCTTCATGTGCTCCTCTTTTGTCTTAGTAAATATGAGGATATCATCTAGGTATACTACTACAAACAAACTTGTGTAATCTTTTAGGTCTTCGTTCGTTACCCTCATAAATGTACTAGGTGCATTTGTAAGCCCAAATGGCATTACTAACCACTCATAGAGTCCCTCTATGGTTTTAAAAGAAGACTTCCACTCATCCCCCTCTTTCATCCTAATATGATAATATCCCCTCTTAAGGTCTATTTTTGAAAAGTAATTAACACCCCCAAGACAATCCATCAAGTCTTTTATTCTAGGAATAGGAAATCAATATCTAATTGTTATCCTATTTATTGTCCTAGAATCAGTACACATCCTCCACTTACCTCCCTTTTTAGGAGCCAAAAATAATGGAACAACACATGGGTTGATGCTCTTTTTGATTAGTCCTTGGTCCAAAATCTCTTGGAATTGCCTTGAAATATCCTTGTTTTGTTCTTGGTGTCATCTTGTAAGCAGCTTTGTTAGGCAATGAGGCCCCTAGTACAAAATCAATCTGATGTCTAATTTCTCTTTGTGGAGTTAGTGTGGCTAGTGTCCCATCACATATGATATCTTTGAACTGATCCAACAATTGTTTGACTTTTGCAGACATAGGTGTCTGTTTGGGCGTCTCTTCCTTGTTTGGTTTCACCAAGATAGCATAAGAAACTCCTTCTTGTTTCACCAAGATAGCATAACCAACTCCTTCTTCCATCTTCATGTCTTGTAGTAATTCTTTTCCACCCATTGAGAGTGTATTAGTGTCTATCCTCTCCAATGTATCCTCTATCAAGGACTGTATCTTATAAGTGACTCCATTCTTCTTGAATGAGTACTTATTCTCCTTGCCATGGTGGACTACTTCTTTGTCATACTACCATTTTCTTCCAAGTAGCAAATGGAAAGCATCCATTGGTAGCACATCACAAAGGATTTTGTCCTAATACTTACCTATGGTGAAACAAACCCATACTTATTCATTAACCAATATGTTTTGTCCATTGTTCAACCAAGTTACCTTGTAGGGATAAGCATGGGGTATCTTGTCAAATTTCAAATTTTGCACTACCTCCTCTAAGATCACATTATTTGATGACCCCGAGTCTATGATAACTCTACACACCTTGCCAAGAATCTTACACTTCACCCTAAAGAGTGCTCTCCTTTCTTTGTGCTCTTCCTTGTTAGGTTCTTTAATCAAGATCCACCTAAGAATTAGGTTCTCTCCCTTATCTAAATCAAGACTTATCTCAGAATGTTTATTACTATCTTCTTCTTGAACATATGTAATTTTATTTTCTCCTTATGAAGATGATGGCTTATCTAGACACCTATAGGCAGGGTGACCCAACTGTCCACAGTTATAACACTTCATTGAAGAAAAATGCAAGATTCTTCCCAAAAACCATATCTGGACCTCTTCCACCACTGTAAGAACTCCTTCCTCTACCATAGCTTCTTTTATTTCCTAGCTTATTTGTTTATTCAATGAGCTTGGAGTCTCCTTGACCTCTAGTTTCATTACTTCTACCACTAGAACCTCCTCTATATCCTCCTCTAGAGTCTCTACCTCTTTCTCTACCCCTAGAGCTTGATTCTTTCTTCTTCTTAAGTTTTTCCTCCACCTTAAGGGCCATTTGGAAACAAATATGGATATTATTTAAGGTAAAGAGGCTTAGTTCCTCTTGAATGTTCCACCTAAGTCCATTTAGAAACCTAGACACTTTTATGCTTTCCATCTCTTGTACTCTAGACCTAAGGCATAATTTTTGAAATTCTTTAGTATAGAACCATTGATAGTAGTTAGGGTAAAGAGGCTTAGTTCCTCTTGAATGTTCCACCTAATCCCATTTAGAAACCTAGCCAATTTTATGCTTTCCATCTCTTGTATTCTAGACCTAAGGCATAATTTTTGAAATTCTTCAGTGTAGGCAGCCACATCTAAGTCCCTTTGTCTGAGATTCTATCTCTTTTTATGCAGTTGGATGTCATAATCCTCTAGTAGGTAATTTTGTTTTAACCTAGCCATGATAGACTTCTAATTGAATATTGGATTCTTCCCTTCTCTCTCTCTCTGTCTCTTTCTTCTTGTAGAAACTTCCACCAAGTTAGTGCTTTCCCTCTCAACCCAGACTTGGCTATTTTCACTTTTTGTGCCTCTGTAAACCCATCACATTCAAAGTGATTCTCCATGCCTTCAATCCATTCCATCACCAACTCTATATCCATTCAGATAGAGAAGAAAGGGATACCTTCTAGTTCTTTTCCAATTAGTTCTTTAAGGGATTTGAGGAAAGGTTCCTCAGGTAAAGGAGGGTCTTGTTCTGGTTCTACATCCTCTTCAATTTTAGTCTTTCCTCTGTATTTAGCCTCTTCTAACTATTCTTTTACTTTTCTTGTATTCTTCGCAACTTCTTCCAATTTGTGTTTTATCTCCTCCATAGCTTCTTCTAGGAGTCTATTCTTTTCTTTCTATTCTGAAAAATCTCTTGCCAACTCTGCATTAGTCACCATGGTGCTCTCACTAATTGATTCACTCACCTCTAACATGCACACTCACTTCCCAAGCCTTTCAATGGCTCTGATACCACTTTTGTGGGGAGATCTACTTCACTAGATCTTTATTTCTCTTCTCAAGGCCCTTCCTATGACCTTAATAGGGTACTTAGATCTACCCTAATCATATTACACTCCTATGGTTCCTCTACTCCAACTAGAGCTCTCCAAAAACTTCAAATAGTCTTCAACTCTTCACAAGTCCATTGTGCATCCATAGGTTCAATCAAGGAAGCTATTCTCCCAAACTATTCCAATCAATGGAACCAAGTGTTCACACTATGTCCCTATCACTTTCAATCAATCTTGATGCATTCTAATAGGTTCTTTCAAAGATTTTCCATCCAATTCATAGTTTCCTAGTTTCTAGGCCTTATAGCCTTTTTAGCCCAATTAGGCCTCCTAAAACTTGTAATCTTGGAATTTTTCCAAACTTCTCTTAACAAACCTCCAAACCAACTCTGGATTCCTTCTAAGGTCTTCTTAGGCTCCAAGATTTCTTAGGTCTTAGTTCCTCCAAGTGTTCGTGCATAGGACTCTCAACAAACCCCTATTTTTAAGGGTTTCTAGGGCATGTAGACTAGTATGGCTTATTTTGTCTCACTATGTGCATTGATGGACTCCTCTGCACTCCTCCTTGCAACCAAATGACCATTTCATGTGCCCCTACACTCTCCCACTCGAGATTGGCACAAACCTATCCATTAAGAAAGGCTTCTTGCCTCTACAACTGTGCAAACTCCTAGCTGGATACCTCTGCACTCACCTAGGGCCTTCTTGTATAAATAGCTCCCTTGCATAAAATGAAACCAAAAGCCATATTTACACTATATTGAGAGTTCCCCTCTTTATTCCAAGTGGCCATAAGGATCCAACCGCTCGAATTCAAGAAGGAACCATATTTACATAACTTCCATTGTTCAGGAAAATGAACCAGAGAAAATAAAAGAATTTACAAGAAGCTAAAGAAATGTACAAACTTCTCAAAATAATTCCACACAAATTTTATATTCACAAAAAAATACAACCTCCATGCATATAAGTAGACCATTCAATCCATTTAGGTGTGGATGATGGCTAAAAACTTGTCTATGTGTTACAAAATAGTACCTCTACCAAGTCATTCCATACAATCTGAAAACCAACCCTTCAATTAGGGTTTGTTTAGTCTTATATAGTTCATCCACATGTGCTTAGACCCTTAGGTATGTATTTGGACCTAATTAAAGCTATATGCAACATTTTAGGAAATGTTTTCATGACAACTTTGCAAACTTGCAAAGTTGTCATGAGCAACTTTTGCAATTTTTGCAATTTTTCCCTACTGCTTCTCTAACTTGTACAACTCAATCAAAAATCAGTCTATTGGATCCCAAATCAATAAAAAACAAAATAGGACATCTGTCACTCCATTTTGGGGTCTTGGACAATGTTTGGCCAGCTTTGACTTTCCTAGGTCTTAAGCAAACAGTGAGACTAGAACCTATTGGACCTAACCAAAAACATGACTCTAAAAACTCCTACTTACAAAAACACACCACACAAGGCTTGGGAATTTAATTTTAATCCTAATTTACTTGGTGGTTGGATAGAACCACCTACAAGACAAAATTTTAGAAGATCTTAACTAGGACCCTAACGTGCTCCTACACGAGTTGCATTTGCAGAACAATCGTCTCTAGAGGGTTGTAACTTTGTATCAGGGGATTTTTTTGAGATGTAAGTTGTTTCCTTTTACTCCTTATATGTAAATCTACTGACATGATTAGTGGTGGAACTTCAAGACATGATTTCATATTTTTTTACAAGGGCAAATCCAAATGCAATTTATGCAGTTTTTACATATGCAATTGTACATTTTTTAGAATGGCTATGTTGGGTAGGAAATATATCGCTTCGGGTTGGTTTCAATTGAAACCCTTTTGCATGCAAAATTATATAGATTAATGAATCAGCTAGCCAAGTGAATTACATTTAGGAATTGATTTGATACTCTTGTAGAGTTACATCTGAAGTCTGTCTACTGTGTTCTCACATCTCCACTTTTAGAAGGATTTCAGAATGGCCATGTTTAATCTTGGATATCTTGCACCCGGTTTTGAATCACACAAAATATTTCAATGCATATCCTCATTATGTTTAAATGAATCACTATGCTAGGTTTCAGGCTCCTTTGATGTAATTTAATCAATTTTTGAGGGGATTTTGGAGGCAGTTTATGCATCTTCATCATTGTGTAGAAATGGTGAGAAACAAGGTTTGATGGTCAAATATTGTGTTTAAAGTTGGAATTTTGGATTAATGTATGGGCATATTTCAAATAATTTCAGGAATGATTTTCATCAAATATCTATCGAAATAAAATAAGTAAATTCAAGAACAAATGAAGATGTCAAACCTACAAGTACATTATTTCTTAAGGATCCTTCCAAAGTCTCTCAAGAGAACATAGTCCACATTTGCGGAGGATAGTTGATAGGGTAAAAGTTTTAAAAGCTTCAAGAAAGAGCCTACATAATGTTCCTTAGAGGCATGCTCATGTTACAAAGTGGAGAGCCACATGGGCAAGAGGGGCTATGTGAATCACCAGAGCTTGCGCAAATGAAATAGGAAGGAGACCAACACATAGAATATGTTTTTAAAAAATAGCTATAAAAGCAAATGTAATTGGCAGTTTTAATTGCCAAGAAATTCTACCCATGAAACATATAATGGAGGAAGTGCATTGAGAAGATCTTTCAAAATGTAATAAAGTCTTTGAAACCCACAAGAAAATCATTGACAGGTGCAACTCCAATTTTTGAGAGGAGGTTGTGCATTGAGGTGGTGAGTGAAGTTTTGATATCTAAACCTCCAAGCAAATAAAATTAGCATGTAAATGCCAAAATGGGAGTAGCATAGTATGTTAGGTTGCACATAGAGAAGGAAGGTTGCATATGGAGATAAAAGCATGTGCAATGATATGGTGGAGGGTGTTGCGCATGGGATAAAAACTTCAATAAATTTCAAGCAAATGCACATTGTCAGGACATGTTAAAAAAGAGGGATTTGAAAATTTCAACCAATGCACTGGGCAGTTGTAAATGACATGGTAAGAATGTGCATGTTATGAGGAGAAATCTACAGAGGTAAAAGATAGGGTAAATGAACTTTAAAAAGCTTCAAACAAGTGCACTTGGCAAGTGTTTTTCTCTCCAAGCCTACACAATGCATAAGGAGACCAATTTGAAGTGAAGAGTGGGTTTTAAAATGTGTTAAAACAAATACAAGTGGTTGGCATAATTACCAAGAGTATTGCATGGTAGGGAAGTTCAAAGCCCACGCAAGTATACACAGAGGAACTTGCAAATGTTTTTATAACCAAAAAACTTTAAAAACATTCAAAGCATAATGCAAGAGCCCATGTAATGCATGTTGGAAAGTCTACATAATGCATGAAAAAGGAGTTTTGAATGCATTCCAGTTCATGTAATGAAAGAATTTTCATATTTCAAGTCTGTAAATGCCAAGGAGGAGGCCTACACATTGAATAAAAATAAAGCATTTGAAATATCCCACATGAGTGGGGCGATATGATATTCGAATTTTTATATAGTAGAACATGCAGAATGTTATTTGAAGTTAAGAGAAGATCTCTCTGTCAGTGTAGTGTGTGGGAATGATGGAGAATTCCCTCGACATGGTTGATGGTAAACATATTTTTGATGCACAAGCAGTTGGAATCTTTAAAAATATACTGGGGATTTATCCCACATGCGCTAGGTAAAGGTATCATCTAAGGTTTAAATGTGAAAATTCTCACAATATTATTTGAATAAGAGCCAAGAGGCACAATGGTAGGCCCCTCAGCTAGGGCAATGCAGTGCTTGGCCGAAGCAATATTTTGTGCGGACAGGCAGGAAAACTTTAAAAGGCTTGCAGAATTCAGTCCCGCATTCACCAGAAAATGGTTATCCAAGATTTTTATAAGAAACAACACACATGTAGTAATGTGAAGAGAAGAGTAGGAGGATCTAGGTGACATGCTCAGGTGGAGCTCCTTGGGGACTGTGCGTGGCCAGGTGGGGACCTCAGTGGAAGACAAACCATTTTTTGTGTGGACCGTAGAGGTCAGGTGGCAGATGACATAATGGAGAAATTAGCATATCAAGCAAAAATTTCTCGGTGCAGGATATTGATGACAGGTGATTATCCTAGAGCATATCGATAGCTGACACAATGCCTTGGACCCCAAAGATGGATGAAGGATATCTTTGAGGCATTGCACCTATGCAACATTTTACAGGGTCGACAGTGGGGCACGCAGGTGGATTGTGACATGGCAAGATCAAAGTAAAGGCTAGTTAGATGGTGTGGATCCTAAGGTAAGATCAGACGGTGGGTGTAATGGCGCTAACCAAAGATGCTCGCCAATTGCTGGTCAGGGCATTACGCCTGCACGACACTTGGCAGTCTAACATGTGGTGGGCCTAGGCAAAGGAATATGTTGTAGGCACCTAGGTTAACCTTAGATAAAATTAGATAGTGACACGTGGCCCAATCTAGTGGTCTATGTTGAAAAGGCAAAAAAAAGGAAGTGTAAAGTGTAAATTTTAAAAGACTAATGAGCAGATTTAAACATAGACTATTGAAATTACAGTAAAAAGTATCAAATCTTATTAATTCTATAGAAAGAAGATAAAGTTTCAAAGGAAAAGAGGAGAAATTAGATAAAATAATATCTATGCAAAGAAAATTAATATTTGTCAATAGTTCAAACTATATGATATGCAAATTCAAAATCTTCAACTGAATGTGCACGGGAAGGAAGAAGTTTGATTTAATGGTTTAGTGGTCAAATCTTCTTAGAAATGGAAAGTATTTTATACCATTGGAAAGGTCTCAAGAAAAAATGGAGAAAGAATGACTCAGCTCAAAATCTCTTAGATAAAAGAACACAACTGGTGTTTCCTGGAAAGATTTGGAACCTTCTTCTTTGGCTTTATATTTTGAATTCTTCCCTTTGTATAGGGTTCCAAATTCTGGGAGAACCTCTCCATATTTTCAAGGTTCCATTAATGCAAGTTCTGATTAAGATTAGTGGATAATTTTAGATTATTTTGTCATTTGTATAGATTTAAGCAATGTTTTATTAATGAAATACAACTGAAATCTCTTTGCAAGCACTTGATGTCTCTATGTGTTTTTTTGAATTCTTATCAACTGGACTTGCAAGGCATTTCTAGTTTGTCATCTACAAGGTATATTGTGATATTATTCTTGAGTCTCCTTCAAGGAAGGAGTGAGTCTTGTTGGATAATTTATGAGAATTTCAAGGATATGTGGATCTGATGATCATGTATTTGTAATGAAAGAAGTGGTATGTAAGGCATTTTATTGGTTTCTGAAATATTGAGTTGTGAATCTTTGTAAATGTCAGTTCAACTTGACTCCATACCCAATGGATTAGGCACTGGTCTTATACTGTAACTATAGAAAAATCATTTTAGTCAACATTTACCTTTTTTGTTTTAAGGGCATTAAATTATTGTCAAATCTATTTTGATGGGCAGGAATCCATCCCATGATTCACTGAAAGAGTGAATCCATTAGGTTAGCCTTCCTGAGCCTCTAAGCTTAAAGAGAAGAAGGATGAGAATCCTTAATCCACTGTAAGATGCATTATGAAGCAATGAGTCTCAAGATAGGTACACCCGCCTGAGTTTGTGGAGCTCGAAGTAGGAGGATTGAATCCTCATCAATTATCATTTTTCCCTTGCTCATTTATTGTTGGGTTAGAGATAATTGTAGATTTGAGTTTTCACATATCTACAAGAAAAAGTGCTACCATTACCGACCTCCCAAAATTTGAGGGTGCCTCTTTTCCTTTAACCACTAATTTATTTATGATGATCCCTATGGATAAAGTGTTGGAAATATATATAGGCTAGGTGACTGAGGGGGGGGGGGGGGGAATAAAAAACCAANTGAGGGGGGGGGGGGGTGAATAAAAAACCAATAAAACTTATTCTATTTTATCCTTTATTAGATTGTCTAATCTGATTGCATGCATGGAATATAAAATCATTAAACATTCATAACACTCGACACAATATTTGGTTACCCAGAAACCTTCCAAATAGAAAGTAAAACTGGGGTGGGGATGGTACCCACAAGATTTAGTACTGCAGTATTAAATTTGTCCAGTTAAGGCTTACAATTGACCACTTCTAATGGTCTACCCTGTTAGCAGCAATAAGGATTGTGAGGTCCACCTTGTGAGAGATTTATACAATACAATTAAGTGTGTACTCAGTTAGGATATTTTATAATGACTACTAAGTCCACCCTATTAAAGGATTTTGTTGATACACCTGTTAGGATGAACTAGTGAATGCTTTGTTATGCAACTATGATTTTCAGAATAAGATCCTTTGAAATAATACTGATCACTTGAATGTTATAGATGAGTCTCTTTTGTTCCTTTATACTATTGTAGCCTTCTAATCAAACTACCACTTCATATTCATATATCCATACTCATACTTCTGCTACTCTTCATATTACATAATTTGGATAAACAAAGTACCTTATATATATATATCCAAATCAATTACCTTCATAAGTCAGCTACTTAACATATTTAATTAGTATCAAAAAATATGTGCTAAGTCAGCCCAATGCTGATACTCGGGTCTAGTAATCCACTTGTGTGATATACTGACAGTCGGGAGACACAGTGAATTGGAAACTCTGGCACTCAGGTGACACTGCGTGCTTGGGTCACATTGATCACTCGGAGATGGTAACACAAGTAACACTAGTGACATGGGTGATACTATTTTGAACAAACTACTCGGTCGACACTGCAACCATATAAATGACTAAGTGTTTTGGCAGTAATTCACAACATGTCTTTCCATAAGGTCAACAATATCCCCCTTTGGCATTAGTGACAAAAACACTTATCATATCCAAAATATCTGATCAAACTGCTAAGTCAAAACTCCTCCTTACCATGTGCTTGGGTACCTGCTCAGGTTTGACTGCTGCTCTGCAACTTGGTTACAACTGACTCTGTGTTTTATTTTTCAAAACTATTTTTGTAACTCTTCTATATATATATACATATATATATATACATACATATATATATACATACATATATATATATACATATAGATATATATATATAGATGTATATATGTATATATG
>MU225820.1:5108877-5119113 GCA_018584345.1 Thuja plicata | reverse complement strand
TCATAAATTTGGTCACGAGATAAATGACCGGCAATAAACTACCAGTGGTCACGTGACCAAATTTGGTCATTTATCTATAATTTTTGGTAGTTTATTTGGTCATATATTGTTGTTTTTGTACTAGTGGACAGTGTATGGATGTTTCATAACTATCAAAGATAGGGATATGATGAAGAATGTGTGTTAAAATTATTCCTATGGTTGCTTGGCTTTATGTTGTATATTTTAGATGTTACAGTTGATTTGGTGAAGATTGGTTTCTAGACTGTAACTGTGATGCTTGATAGAGCAGGTCTTTGTGTTTTAGGTATATCTTTCTAGTGAAGATATTTCAGATGAAGAGAGCTTAATAGTGGACATATGACATATGTTGGAATAATGGGTTTAGTTTTATTTTTGTTTGATGACTGGTGACATCAGTTGTGACATGTATTCTGGAGAAGACCTATTTGGTGGCCGACTTCAGACATGTAATGTGTAAAATGAAATGTGAGCGTGTATTGCAGATCTAGAAGTATAAGTGATGGATTATATTTGATGTTTACCTTTTATAGGTACCGTGTGTATCTTAGCAAGGGGTTGTATAATTATTTGTATATTGGAAAAAATTAATTGGTTGACCTGATTAATTATTTATATATTAGGAAAGCTTAATTGGCCGACCTAGTTAATTATTGTAAGATGGTATATATGAGTGATCTTTTATTTTAAAAAGATGTGACAAATATTGAAAAAGAAAAAAAGTGAAAGCTGTGAAGCTTGTTTGACTGTTGGATGTAGAGCAGAGTTTATGAGAAGATTACTTAATTGGAACTGACCAAGCAAAGACAGTTGCTATCAGACAGTTCACTATATTTTATATTTTCTATATACACTTGTTCGGATTGTGAATCCTTGAGGGTGGTTTTAACATTCTTTGGGAAGTATGCCTAGGCAGTGAGCCTACTACTTTTTCTTGACTCCTAACAGGGTATGTCTCCTAACAGGGACTGTGTATTGAAATGTTGTAATAAGCTCCTAACAGGGCTAAATATTTTAATAGGGATACTATACTCTCATTACATTATTTGTGGGTGCTAATTCCCACCAAGGTTTTACCTTTAACAGGGTTTCCTCGATAACAAGTATTGTGTTATGGTGCTGGCATTTACTATGTTATCATTTATATTGCAAATTTGGTTTGTAAAGTTTAAAGTTTAAATAATCTATATTACAGCTGATTCACCCCCCTCTTAGTTGTCTTGTGGACTATTATTCCTAACAGTAGCAACTTTTGATTTTATCTCTCCCTTTGATGTAGAATCTCTTATCACTTTTCTAGATAGATATGCAGTGTTAAATTTTCCAATTCTCTCTCTTGGATGGATGTTTCTTTAAATCTTTCTCAGATGTTTTATCTCCCTTTGACTGTTCCTCTTTTTGATGGATAGTTCTTTAATAGCAATATATTTCATTGAATACTTCTCTCCATATTCATTAAGTACATCTCTCCCTTTGAATACTTCTCTCCCTTTGCCAACAATGCCAAACTAAATCTCTTTTAAAAAAAAAAATATATTCCTTGAATTTCCTTTCCATCAACAAAACATTAACTCTAGTATTCAGTATAGATAAGTACCTTTCTGTGTACTAATATATCTTTGAATTTCATCTCTTTACTTGCATCAACATGAATGATCTTCTAATAATTTTTAGGCTGATGCAGCCTCCTAGTCAGCTTAGTGCCTAGTAGACAAGGGTCGGACCCCTAGTACCTTCCTCAGGTACTCAAATATATCTTTTGGCAATGGCTTTATGAATATGTCTGCTAATTGTTCCTTGGATTGAACATATTCCAGTATCACCTCTTTCTCTTGTATTTGTTCACTTAAGCAATGATACTTGATATCAATATGCTTTGTCTTAACATACATGACAAGGTTATCTGAAATGTTTATTGCACTTGTATTATCAAAATAGATAATCACTGGTTCAAGAAATTTCATATTCATATTTTCTAGTAAATGTTTGATTCATGCAATGTTAGAGAAGTTTGTAGTAGCAGCCACATATTCTGCTTTTGTAGTAGATTGCGAGATGCATCCTTGCTTCTTACTTATCCATGTGACAAGTCTGTCACCCATAAAGAATGCTCCTCTTGTTGTGCTCTTTCTATCATCTATGTTTCCAGCCCAATCAACATCTGTACAGACTTGAAGCTCAAATTTTCCTTCTCTTTTATACCACGGACCATAGTCTTCGATATTGTTTATATATCTTAGAATTATTTTGACAATAGTCATGTGTGATTCCTTGGGATTAGCAAAGAATCTTGCAAATATTCCAACTACATGTGCTATATCTAGTCTAGTATGCACAACATACATGATTTTTCCAATCATAGATCTATATAGTATCTGATTTACCTTGGTTGACTTGTCTTTCTTTGTCAGCTTGCATTCAGTTTCCATAGGTGTTCCAACTGGTTGGAGTCCTCCATCTTGAATATCTTGAGAGCTTCCTTGATGTATTTGGATTGTGGGATGTATATGCCTTCACCCTGTTGAAGAATATGTAGACCAAGAAAAAATTGATCTCCCCAAAAATTGACATCTCAAACTCTTTGATCATTTCATCAGAAAATGCTTTTCATAATATATCATTACTTCCAAATATGATATCATCAAAAAATATTTCAGCAATCAGAATGTTATCATCAGTATCTTCTTTTAAATACAAATTATTTTTTTCACTTGTTCTTACAAATCCAATACTTATGAGATATGAGTGAAGTATTTCATATCATGCTCTCGGTGCTTGTTTCAATCCATACAAGGCTTTGTGTAATCTACAAACAATGTTTCTCTTGTTAGGATCAACAAACCCTTCTAGTTGTTCAATGTACATCTCTTCTTCTAGTATTTCATTTAGGAATGCAAACTTGACATCCATTTAGTATACCTTGAATCCTTTGAATGCAGCATAAGCAAGTATAATTCTTACTCCTTCTAGTCTATCAACAGGTGCAAAGGTTTCTCCATAGTTAATACTTCTTCTTGTGCATACCCTTTTCATACTAGTCTTGCTTTGTTCCTTGTGACTTCTCCACTCTCATTTAGCTTGTTTCTGAATATCCATTTGGTACCAATGACATTCTTGTCATCTAGTCTAGGTACTAATGTCCATGTTCTGTTCTTCTCAATCTTCTCTATTTCTTCATTCATAGCACTGACCCATTCTTCATTTTCAAGTGCAGTATTAACAGATTCAGGCTCAAAATCACAAATTAAACATCTAGTGTTCAGTGACTTCTTGTTCTCATTCTAGCTTTTTTGTCTCCTATGATCTGGTTTTTTGGATGGTGTCTTCTGAAATAATTGGAAAGCATTGGTTTGGCTCTTTTTTCATCATTCTGATCATAATCTTGACCTTCATTTTGATCTCCATCGCTCGGTGCATCATCTTGAGTAATTTCCTAATTTTTGGTGTTTGTAGCTTGATGCTTGGGTGCATTGTTCTGTTGCTCAGGAGAGATACACTATTTCTCGGGAAGAGTGTTAGGTTCTTCACTATAGAAAAACTTGTTATAGTCTTCTGGTCCCTTTCTTCTTTCCTCATCATTTTTCTCAGCAAATTCATCCTCTTTGACATTTGCACTTTCAATGATTTTGTTAGAGGATTTGTTAAGACATTTATAAGCCTTGCTTTTGGTAGAATAACCTAGAAATATTCCTTCTTCACCTTTGGAGTCAATCTTTCCATTTCTATGATCTTTCAAAATATAACATTGACTTCCAAAAATTATGGAGTAACTTACATTGGGTGTGTATCCATACCATAGCTCATAATATGTCTTATTGGTGTATTTCTTCAATTGAACTCTGTTCAATGTGTAGACAATAGTAATGACAACTTCTCTCTAGAATGTTTGAGTGATTTCTTTCTCAATAATCAGTGTTCTGGCATAATCAACAATGGATCTATTTCTTCTTTGAGAAATCCCATTTTGTTGTTGTGTTCTTGGTGCAGAATCCTGTTTTTGAATTCCATGCTCATTACAAAAGTTAGTGAATTTATCAGAAATAAATTCTCCTCCTCTATCTGATCTTAGACATTTTAGTTCTTCTCCACTTTGTTTTTCCACTATAGATTTATACCATTTAAACATCTTGAATGCTTCTGATTTCTCTTTTAAGAACATAACAGTCATCATTCTAGAATAATCATCTAAAAATAGAATGAAGTATCTATCACCATAGTAGCTCTTAGTTCTCATGGGTCCACATAAGTCAGTGTGGACTAAATCTAGAATAGCATTTAATGTGTAGGTTTTTCTCTTGAAACTAGTCTTTGTCATTTTACCTTTTTGACAATTCTTACATATGACATGGTCAGGCTTTGACATGCTCGGTAAGCCTCATACTTTCCTTTTATTTCTTATCCTAACCATGTTGTCAAAATTCACATGACATGACCTTTTATGCCACAACCACATGTCTTCATTTTTATCCATTAAAAAAGTGGTATTAATATCATCAAGATAGAATAGGTTACCTTTTATCTATTCACCAGTTCTGAACAACCTTCCTGATTCATTAAAGATCTTTGCCTTTTTGTTCTCAAATGTGACTCGGTGTCTTGTGTTATTCAGCTGCGAAACACTTAATAGATTATAGTTAAGTCCTTTCACCCAATATGCATTTTCACATCTGATCAGATTATTCAACATGATTATTCCTTTACCTTCAACCAGACAAGGGGAGTCATTCCCCATTCTTACCGATCCACAATTATAATATTCAAAAATTTCAAACCTTTCCTTATCTCCAGTCATGTGGTGAGTACAACCACTATTAATAATCTAGACATCATTTTTACTAACCTTAAATATGAGTGCATTCTCAACATACCTTTCCTCTTCATTTGAATCATCCTTCATAGAAAAAAATACCACCTCAATATCTTCGACAGGTTCGGTGTCAGTATTCTCAACTTTGTTCTCAACCAGGTAACAAGATTTCTTCCCTTTGTCCTTATAGTCTCGGTTATCTCTTCTATTATATTTTTGATTGCCTTGGTAATATCTGTCATCACCTCTGTCAAACTTCTTTTCATATGATTTGTCATTGTTTCTGTCTCCTTTTCTTTTGTTAGGACATCTAGCAGCAAAGTGTCCAATCTCTTTACAATTTAAACATACCAATGGTAATTTACCTTTGTTGGCAAGTAATCAATTTTGTGTAAATATGATTTACTTTTTGGTTGTCATGTAAGTTAGAATGAATTTAGAATAACTAAGAGGGGGGTTGAATTAGTTATCCTCAGCTCTAGATGTACCAATTTAAAGTTTATACCCCTTTAACAACTCAGATATGCTAGACAACAATAGCATAAATCAACAACATACATATGCAGTTTACTATTCAAATTTAATCAACTTGTAGAAACTTAATAGTAAAACACAACATAAACATTCACACAAGTTGACACCGTGATTTAACCTGGAAACCCAATTTGGGAAAAACCACCAATAACATGCTATCAAGTTTTCACTCTTCTGAAGTGAGCTCTATTAAGAACCAACCCTGTTAAAGGTTACAAAACACACTGCTAAATGTGACCTGGTTAAAGGATTTAATCACCCTGTCAAAAGTGGCCTTGTTAGAGGACTTAGAACATTCCACCTGAATGTCACCTTGCTCAAAGGATGTATACAATGACTGTTAGGTCAACCTGGTTAAAGGATTTTGACTGATATAATGGTTAGAAAGTAATCAATAGGTGTGATCTGATACATACAACTTACTTTGCAAATCTAGATCCAATTCTTCTCTAATGCTAATTCACTAAGTGGCCTTCATTCTCTTTTCAATCTTCATATCTGCTTGGAAATCTGTCAAGTAATCACTCTTGTAACTCTCAACTTCTCTACTCAGCCTTCTCTGCTAGATTAAGCCAATCAGTCAATTAACCATGCAATCCTCTTGCATACACTTTTCACATAACTTCTCATATTTGAATAACCCCTTGAGGTTATCTTATACCTCTTCATCTAGGTAAAATAAATCTTTTTTCGCTTAATCAAGATTGTAGATCTTAGGTTAGGTCAGATCAACGGATCTTTCCATCTTTACATTTAATTTACTTCTCCAAAGAAATCACTATTTAAATCTTTGATCCATGCATTAATTACAGTTACCCATGCATTTAAATAGTGTGGACCAATTGTGCTTATCCTTAATTAACTTTACATATCCCAATAAAATCAACTATGTTAGCTAGAGATCTTAAATCTTGATAATTACCAAAATACTTCTGCTCGGCCAACACTATGTTCTTCCGCTTGGTCATCACTGGTTTCCTCAACAATTTAGTGGTGTTCGGTAATCACAAACTTCACTCGACATAAATTGTTCTTAGTAAACTGTCATCAAAAGATAAACAACACATTACTTTGCCAATGTGCCAACTAATCAAGTACCCTTATGATTTTCCATAAACAACCATTTCACTTGGTCTTCTTGTTATACTTGCTTTCAAATATTCTTCATCAATCAATAGATATGGTACTCAAACAGATAGCAATAGTCTCACTAGTTAAGGTTTGACATCAATGACAAAACAACAATTGTTTCCATTGTAGTTTTCCAACAATCTCCCTCTTTAGCATTGATGGCAACACTAAACTTTAAAAACAATAATTTTCCAACCATAGTTACCATACAATCCAAAAAGTCTGCCTGTGTTCCTTGATATGAACAAATCTTCATCAATGTCTTTAGCTTCATTCTGATCCTCATCTTGTAAAACATTTCACCCTCTGTGTCTGTCATCACACTGAAATGTTTATGTTCATATGTAGACTCCCTCTTTCAATAATCTCTCCCATTTTTTATTTGTGTAGTAAACTCAGTAAAATCTATTTCAGTCATCTCTTTTTCATTAATCTCTCCCTCTTAATCTCTTTTTCAGTAATCTCTCCCTCTTTGAAAACAATTCCAAAGACATTGAAATATTCATCATGCAGATTCTTCTGTGCTAACTGAGTATTATGCTGATCCTATCATCTTTCTTATGATTGATCATCTTTTCTATCCTTTTCTATTTTCACACCTTTAGGCAGCATCCTAAAGTGTGACTTCCTGTGCATCAATGTCTCAAATATTCTAAATATAAAATTTAATGCAACAGTACCATTTTGAACTAATTAGCCTTAGTTAAGGGAATCACCCCTAATTTACCTCACATATACTCATGAGCATCCTTGGGTAGTTCCTTTGTAAATATCTCTGCTAACTGTTCCTTAGTATCACATATTCCAGTCTCACTTCCTTCTTCTGAACTAGCTCCCTCAAGTAATGATACTTGATAGCTATATGATTTGTCTTAGAGTTCATCACATGTTTCTTAGAAATATTAATGGCCCTCATGTTATCAGAATATATGACAACTGGTTCTGTAATCTCTTCTTTCATACCTTTCAGTAGTATCTTCAACCACACAATATTAGAACAATTAACTGCTGCTACCACATACTCGGCCTCAGTTGTACATTGTAAGGTGCAATTCTATTTCTTGCTTGTCCATGAAACCAATCTTTTTCCTAAAAGAAATGTGCCACCTATGGTGATTTTTCTATCATCCAAATTTCCATCCCAATCAAAATTAGTATAGACTCTGAGTTCAAACTTGTCATTCTTTTTTTAATACAGACCATAATCATCTGTTCCTTTCAAATATCTCAGAACTATTTTTACTGCCATCATATGACTTTCCTTGGGATTAGCAGAAAATCTTGTAACAATACCAACAACCAGTGCAATATCAGGTCTGTTGTGCACAACATATTGTTGTTTTCCAATCATTGACCTGTAAAGGGTTTTATTCACTTCTTTTGTATCATCATTTTTTGTTAACTTGTGTCGAGTAGCCATGGGTGTACTTACTAGTTTTGAATCTTCCATTCCAAAATTTTTTAGTATATCCTTGACATATTTTGATTGAGTAATATAGATACCATTCTTCATCTGATATATTTGTAAGCCAACAAATATTTTTATCTCACCAAACATAGCATCTCAAATTCAGTTTGCATCTCTTTTGCAAATGCTTGGCATAACATATCTTTTCCACTAAATATAATGTCATCAACAAACATTTCAGCCAATAAGGTACCTTTACTTTTCTCTGTCTTCAAATATAGATTTATATTGTCATTGGTTCTTGCAAATCCAATCTTTATGAAATAATTGATCAATCTCTCATACCATGCTCTAGGTGCTTTCTTCAGTCCATATAGTGCTTTGTGTAGTCTGCAAACCATGTTCTTCTTGCTTGGGTCAACAAATCCATCAGCTTGTTCAATGCATACTTCTTCTTCTAATATCCCATTTAGGAATACTGACTTTACATCCATTTGATAAAATTTAAAACCTTTGTAGGCTGCATATGCAAGTAAGGTTCTTACTCCTTCCAATCTTGCAACTGGGGTGAATGTTTCTCCATAATCAATTCCTTCCTCTTGTGCATAACCCTTGCATACCAGTATAGCTTTGTTTCTTGTTACCTCTCCATGTTCATTCAACTTATTTCTGAATACCCACTTAGTACCAATTACATTCTTGTCATTTAGCCTAGGTACAAGTGTCTAAGTCTTATTCTTCTCAATCTGTTCAATTTCTTCATTCATGGCTTGTATCCAATCTTCATTTTCTAAGGCATCTTTTACTATTTTAGGCTCAAAATAACATAACAAGCATGTACCATCTCTCAACTTACTTCTTGTCATAACTGCAGAATTATTTGATCCTATGATTTGATCAGGTTTATGGTGCCTCCTTACATAATTTTCTAGAGTAGGTTCTTTTTCTACTTCAGATTGATCATTCATATTCAATTCAGGTTGATTTTGTGACTCAAAATCTCCATCAGATAGCTCGACAATTACCTTCTATTTCCCGACAGCTTTGTTCTGTGACTTGGTAGGTGCTAGTTGTTTCTTGAAAACCTCTTTCTCAAGTTCAGATAATTCATTAGAATCTTCCTCATCTAGATATACAAATGATTTGTAACTTTCAGGTTCCTGTGTGCTTTTAGCTTCATTTATTTCTGCATATTCATCAATTCTAACATTTGCACTTTCCACAATTTTTTTAGTGTTAAAATTCAAACACTTGTATGCTTTACTTTTAGTTGAATAGCCAAGTAATATGCCTTCCTCACCTTTAGCATCAAGTTTTCCACTTCTGTTATCCTTTAGTATGAAACATTTGCTTCCAAAAACTTTGAAATATCTTACATTAGGTGCATACCCATACCATAGGTCATAAGGTGTAGCATTAGTACCTTTCTTGACATGTACTCAGTTACGGGTATAGACTGCTATACTTATAGCTTCTCTCTAATATTTCTGTGCAACATTTTTCTCCATCATTAGTGTTCTGGCACAATCCATGATAGATCTATTTCTTCTCTCAGCAATACCATTCTGTGGTGGTGTCCTAGGCACGAAAATCTGTCTTTTTATCCCTCGATAATTGTAGAACCTATTAAACTCATTAGAAATAAACTCACCTCCTCTATCAGATCTTAAACATTTTAGGCTTTTACATATCTCCTTTTCAAATTTTTCCAAGTACCACTTAAATAACTGGAATGCATCATATTTTTCTTTAAGAAACATAACAATCATCATTTTTGAGTAATCATCAACAAATAGAATAAAGTATCTATCTCCATAGTAAATTTTCTCTCCAATGGGTCCACAAAGGTCAGTATGAACCAATTCCAAAATTTTCGCAGAAGTATGAGTCTTTCTTTTGAAACTGGATTTAGTCATTTTTCCTAATTGACATTGCTTACACATTGCATTTTCAAGTTTCTTTAAGTTTGGCATCCCTCTAACCTTTTTCAATTTGCTTATGCTTACCAAGTTATCAAAGTTTACATGACACAACCTTTTATGCCATAACCAAACATCATTATATTATGCAAACAAGCATGTCTCATTAGCTAAGTCCAAATGGAACAAGTTACCTTTTGTTTTTTCTCCACTTCCAACTAATTCTCCAGTAGCATCATAGATATTTTCCTTCTTGTGATGGAATTCAACTCTGTAACCAGAAGTATTTAGCTATGCAACACTCAATAAATTATAGTTAAGATCATCAACCCAATATACATTGTCACATCTGATCTTGTCAGTCAAGTTAATTGATCCTTTCCCTTTAACAAGACATGGTGCATCATTACCAAATT
>MU225820.1:5093510-5106559 GCA_018584345.1 Thuja plicata | reverse complement strand
GTGGGGATTTTTATTTATTTAATTAAAAGAGGGGTTTTTCTTTCAACTAAATAAATTAGAAGAATTTTATTTAATTAAATGGGGAAAATTGAATTTAATTAAATAAGAGGAATTTTATTTAATTAAATAAGAGGAATTTAATTAAATGAGAGGAATTGAATTTAATTAAATAAGAGGAATTTAATTAAAAGGGAGATTAAATCTTTTAATTAAATAAGAGGAATTTTATTTAATTAAAAGAGAGATTAAATCTTTTAATTAGATAAAAATGATCAAACCTTAGGAAATATTGAAATAATTGAATTAATTGAATTAATTACAATTTGATCAAGGAAATTGATTTGAATTGAAAATATTCCAAAGCATTGATTCAGAAATTTGATAAAATCATAAAATGATAAATGGGGCCCAAAGTCTAGGCGACCATTTTAGGGTGCATACAACTGTTAGGTCAACTTGGTTAAAAGAGTTTGACTAATACAATGGTTAGAAAGTAATCAGTAGGTGTGATATGATACATACAACTTAATTTTCAAATCTAGATCCAATTTATCTCTAATGCTAATTCACTGAGTGGCCTTCATTCCCTTTTCAATCTTCAGATCTGCTTGGAAATCCATTAAGCAATCACTCTCACAACTCTCTACTTCTCTTCTCAACCTTCTCTTCTAGATTAAGTCAATTAGTCAATTAACCATGCAATCTTCTTGCATACACTTTTCACATAACTTATCATATCTGAATAACCCCTTGAGGTTATCTTATACCTCTTCATCTAGGTAAAATAAATCTTTTTCTTCTTAATCAAGATCGTAGATCTTAGGTTAGGTCAGATCAACAGATCTTTCTATCTTTACATTTAATTTGCTTCTCCAAAGAAATCACTAATTCAATATTTGATCCATGCATTAATTACAGTTACCCGTGCATTTAAATAGTGTGGACCAATCGTTCTTATCCTTAATTAACTTTACATATCCCAATAAAATCAACTATGTCAGCCAGAGATCTTGAATCTCAACAATTACCAAAATACTACTGCTCAGCCAACACTGTGTTCTTTCGCTCGGTCATCACTGGTTTCCTTGGAAATTTACTGGCGCTCAGTAATCACAAACTTCGCTCGACATAAAGTGTTCTTAGTAAACTGTCATCAAAAGATAAACAACACATTACTTTGCCAATGTGCCAACTGATCAAGTACCCTTGTGATTTCCCCTAACTCAACCATTTCACTTGGTCTTCTTGTTATACTTTCCTTCAAATATTCTTCATCAATCAATAGATATGGTACTCAAATAGATAGCAATAGTCTCACCAGTTAAGGTTTGACATCAATGAAATTTTTTTTTTTTTCCATTGTAGCTTTCCAACAATTTATGGAAACACATCTGGGTTTTAGACTGATTTCCGAATAGATAAGTTTTGGTGATTTAGAAATTGACTATGTGTAGAAATAGAGATACAGAAGTGTTTTGGGTGTTGAAGATCGAGATTGATGATTTAGGGAAAATGAGATTAGAGGAAGAAATTATGGGGCATGTATGACCTCCACCTAAGATTGATTTTGTTTTGGTTGAGTCTACAGTGAGTTAGATAGAATTGAAGACAAAGAGACTGCAACAGAACAACGAGACATAGTAGTTTGACAGTAGCAAAGATTGAGGGAGTATGGCTTGGACTCCAGACAATCAAAGTTGTATTTTGGTTGTTGATAACCTCCACATTGATTATGCAAGAGTGTTGACTGTGAATTTAGTGTTTACTATATTAAATGTATTTTTTATTAAAGGCTGACTTAGTAATATTTGTAATATTCATACTGTGAGCCGACTTTGTAAAGTTGTGAGATATATATGTAAGATATTTTTGATAAAGATTGTTTGAATGAATGTATAGATGTATGGATAGATATGTTGAGAAGAGTAGAGAATGGCAGAGATCATTGAAGAACTATAAAGGAACTATCTAAGAATCAATGTTGCTTGTTTTGTTCATGATTGAGAACACTTTGTAAATTGAATTATATTGTAAGAGCTATAAGCTCAGTTGACCCCTAACAGGGTGTTGTGAACCTATTGGTTGTATTTCTAGTTTTGATGTTTGTCTAGTAAGTTTTGTTGTTCTCATGCCTATCCTTCCTCAAAAATTGAAATCCTGTCTAAAATTGCAAAAGATCCCTCTTAAAATTGTGGCTTCTAGATCAAAATTGAAGAGAGATGTCAAAAAACCCTGAGCCCTAGGTTATATCTGCTCGAAAATGGAAAAAAACCCTTGTTCTCTCAAATATGTTATATTTTGAACTTACTTTAATGAGTAACTTCAAATCCTTTTTTGAAATGTGCAAATTTTCTCTCCTAATGTAGTCGTGAGATCTCCTAATGTTCCCTGAATATTCCTTTATCTCTTGCGACTTAGTATTTCCCTTTTGTCGGGTTATCTCCATAAGAAATGGCATATTGTTTTCTGATCATGAGATATGGTGAAAATCGTTAATAAAGATCAAGATCCTGTCATAGTCGGGTGATCTCTTAAAGTAACCCAAGTTAATGAATTTGTCTGGCGACTTCGTGACCTTTAGTCGAGTAATCTGTAGAAGTGATCAGGGTTAAGTGCAAAGTTAAAGTTGAGTTTAAATATTCAAGGTAGTCAAGAAGTCTCGTGATGTAACCCTAGGTTAGTAAATTATCTCCTGACTTTAAGATTACTCAGATGCTGAATCTCCAGATTGTCCATCATTAATGGTGAGTTAGGTCAAAGGTCGAGCTGATGTCAGTGTCAAAGATGAGTGTGAAGTTGCAAATAAATGATAGGGTGACATGTGTCTACGTAGGCCCAGAAATGATATACTTGGTCGCTAGGTCTCTGGACAAGACCAGAGTTAAGATAAATATCCAGTGATAAGGAGATAAAGGGAAATGATTTACCATGGTTTGTTGTTAGGTTAAGCCTGAGTCAAAAGGTAAAGTAATGATTATGCAAGTTCAAGTGGATCGAGTGGATGTCGTGTTTCCTTAATAAGGAAAGTGCTTGACAGTTAATGCATAAGGAAAAATGATAGAATTCCATGTGGTAGATTTCCTTGGTCAGGATAATGTCGGTGTTGGATGGATGATTGGGTGGTCACAAGTAAATTGTATAGTGACATCTGGCAGTGATGGGCCCAGTTTTTGTATGCTCAATCTCCAAGTCTCTTGATTGAGATGGAATATTCTAAAGTGTTCAACGATTATGAGTTTTCCTTGTCGATGGGTCTCCAATTAATATCAAATATGCTCTTTTTATTAAGATACTTCTCACTGACCGTTCGATCAAGAATGAGGATCATGTGGTAGTCATTGAGTCTTATGATGAGACCAAAGCTAATGAAAAGGTTAAGCAACTTGGAGACATAGAGAGAGAAGATAACCTAAGTTCAAAGGAAATTTAAAGACCGAGGTCAAATGTCTAGGTAAATGTCAGAATTGATCGGTGGCTAAGTTTTAAAGGGGAGATCAAATTCAAATCTCATCCATCGATGCAAAAAACCATGCCACATGTGACCGTTAAGGTTTAAATTCAAATATTTAAAAGGGTTTCATATCAGATTTCATGGCAGTGATATTATTTGTCAAATTGCAGACAGGGTACATGAGTTCACCATTTCTTTTTCTAATCAAAGTAATGATGATGGGAGATGCTTTGAAACCTGTGGATAATATTTTGAGTGTTTCTTAGGAGCATTGATGAGCAAAAATTGATTGCAGATATGACTGATGCATCCCAAAGCATTATTTCCTATGATAAGAGGTCTAAATGTAGAGAACCTAACAACTATTGGTGAGGGTTGGTGATATATTTGTTTCAATATGGGTAAAGAAAATGGTCAACCAGTACTCAGCCGAGTTTTAGCCACTGGCGATGAGACAATTTTAGAAGTATGGGGCATTTAATTGCCTGATTACATCATGGGTTTTTCTGACAAAAGGCCAAAGGAATTGAAGACAATGTTATGAGCTTAGATATTTTATCTATATTTCTATTTCAAAAGTAAATTGCATTTTGTCTTTTGGAGTTTTAGGGTTAGGTCAAAATTGGCCGAAGCTTGTTGCATTCTTATCTCTTAAGGATTCCAAGATGATTTTGGGCTATATATAGGCCTATTGTAGCATTTTTTAAATGTTGTTGAATTTCTACTGCAAGGAAGGTTTGTAATTTTGCATACTCTTAAGCTTCTAGTCTGGATATATTGAAATATGATATATTAATGAAATACAATGCAGTTTCCTGTCCCATGTTATTTTTATCTCTTTATATTTCTGTGTATGGCTCTTGTATGTTTAATTTGTAAGGCATATTGAACATACCAGTTACAAGGTAACTGTCTAATTGCTTGTGAATTTCTGTCAAGGAGAGAACTAAGTTTCATGAGTGATTTCAGAGGGTTAATCATTAATGTGAGGATTTGATACAGTTGTGTGGGAATGATAAGATAGTTTTTAAGGCATTCAATCTGATTTGCATATAGTTTGTAAGGCATTCTATAGTATTTCCTTAATTTGTTTCTGTGGATTTATGTTTTCATTTGGCTCTTTTCCCAAGGAATAGGCACTGGTTTGGGGTTTGGTGAGCAGTTACTTCTTCATCCAAATAAATCAATCAACCAATTACATTTAGTTACTAAGAACACATGAGTTGAACTCAAGTGGATTTGTATCAGCCGGATACAATTCATTTTGTTGATTCCTTGAAGAGTGAATCACTATGTTAACCCTCCTTAAAAGGAAGAAGGATGAGAATCCTTGTCTCATTGATTTTTTCTATTCTTACAATCATAGTTTATTTGGTTAAGCTCTGTATCCAGTTGATTTTGGTTATCTGCAGGGTATTTTATAAGTTGATTCAATAAAGGGTAAATAGAAAATCAGTGTCCACTGTAACATATACTGAATAATCAGTAATCATTCAGAGGTAATACCTGCCCGAGCATGTGGAGCTAGAAAAATAAGGAGGATCTTATCTAATCCTCATCAATTAGGCATTTCTCATGTCTGAATCAGTATTAGGATTCATATTATTCAAAAAATCATTCAAGCACTGTGGTTCATGCAAGAAAAATACCTAAGAATACAAAAAGTACAAGAAAAGGAGTACATGGGATTGTTTAAGATGCCTTAAAAATTAAACCTACAAGAGCCATATAGAGAAATATAAGAGACAACAATAACATGGGATAGGAAATTGCACTATATTTCATTAATATGTCCTATTTCAATATATCCAGACTAGAAGCTTAAGAGTATGCAAAATTAGAAGCCTACCTTGTAGTAGAAATTCAACAACATTTAAAAAATGCTACAACAGGCCTATATATAGCCCAAAATCATCTAAGTTCTTAAGTACAAGAAAAGATCTAAGTTCTTGGTTTTTAAACTTGACACTGGTATTTGTGACTCTTTTTCAACCAGATTCTAGGATGTATCTACAAAGTATTAAACTTTCTATCTTATTAATCCCTAGCAGAGTCACCAATTTGTTAGGTATTTTTCTTGCATGAATCACATTGCTTGAATGATTGTTTTAACACTATGACACCTAATACTGATTCAGACAAGAGAAATGCCTAATTGATGAGGATTGGATAAGATCCTCCTTCTTTTTTGAGCTCTACATGCTCAGGCAGACATTACCTCTGAATGATTACTAATTATTCAGTATATGTTATAGTGGACAATGATTTTCTATTTACCCTTTATTGAATCAACTTATAAAATACCCTGCAAATAACCAAAATCAATTGGATACAGAGCTTAACCAAAGAAACTATGATTGTAAGAATAGAAAAAATCAATGAGACAAGGATTCTCATCCTTCTTTCTTTTCAGGAGGGTTAACCTAGTAATTCTCTCCTTAAGGAATCAACAAACTAAATTGTATCCGGCTGACACAAATCCACTTGAGTTCAACTCATGTGTTCTTAGTAACTGAATGTAATTTGTTGATTGATTTATTTGGATGAAGAAGTAACTACCCACCAAACCCTAGACCAGTGCCTATTCCTTGGGCAAAGATTCAAATGAAAACATAAATCCATAGAATCAAATTAAGGAAATATTATAGAATGCCTTAAAAACTATATGCAACTCAAATTGAATTCCTTAAAAACTATCTTATCATTCCCATACAACTGTATCAAATCCTCACATTAATTATTAACCCTCTGAAATCACTCATGAAACTTAGTTCTCTCCTTGAAAGAAACTCACAAGCAATTAGACAGTTACCTTGTAACCGGTATGTTTAAGATGCCTTACAAATTAAACATACAAGAGCCATACACAAAAATATAAAGAGACAACAATAACATGGGACAGGCAACTAAAATGTATTTCATTAATATGTCATATTTCAATATATCTAAACTAGAATCTTAAGAGTATGCAAAATTAGAAGCCTGCCTTGCAGTAGAAATTCAACAACATTTAAAAAATGCTACAACAGGCCTATATATAGCCCAAAATCTTCTAAGTTCTTAAGTACAAGAAAAGATCTAAGTTCTTGGTTTTTAAACTTGAGACTGGTATTTGTGACTCTCTTTTTCAACCAAATTTTGGGATGTATCTATAAAGTATTAAAATTTCTATCCTATTAATCCCCAGCAGAGTCGCCAATTTGTTAGGTATTTTTCTTGCATGAACCACAGTGCTTGAATGATTGTTTGAACACTATGACTCCTAATACTAATTCAGACAAGAGAAATGCCTAATTGATGAGGATTGGATAAGATCCTCCTTATTTTTCAAGCTCCACTTGCTTAGGAAGGTATTACCTCTGAAGGATTACTGATTATTTAGTATATGTTATAGTGGACACTGATTTTCTATTTACCCTTTATTGAATCAACTTATAAAATACACTGCAGATAACCAAAATTAGCTGGATACAGAGCTTAACCAAATAAACTATGAATGTAAGAATAGAAAAAATCAATGATATAAGGATTATCATCCTTCTTCCTTTTAAGGAGGCTTAACCTAGTGATTCACTCTTCAAGGAATCAACAAACTGAATTGTATCCGGCTGATACAAATCCACTTGAGTTCAACTCATGTGTTCTTAGTAACTGAATGTAATTGGTTGATTGATTTATTTGTATGAAGAAGTAACTACTCACCAAACCCCAGACCAGTGCCTATTCCTTGGGCAAAGAGTCAAATGAAAACATAAATCCACAAAAAAAAATTAAGGAAAAACTATAGAATGCCTTACAAACTATATGCAACTCAGATTGAATGTCTTAAAAACTATCTTATCATTCCCACACAACTGTATCAAATCCTCACATTAATGATCAACCCTCTAAAATAACTAATGAAACTTAGTTCTCTCCTTGAAAGAAACTCACAATCAATTAGACAGTTACCTTGTAACCGGTATGTTTAAGATGCCTTACAAATTAAACATACAAGAGCCATACACAAGTATAAAGAGACAACAATAACATGGGACAAGAAACAACAATGTATCTCATTAATATGGCCTATTTCAATATATCCAGACTAGAAGCTTAAGAGTATGCAAAATTAGAAGCCTGCCTTGTAGAAGAAATTCAACAAAATTTAAAAAATGCTACAACAGGCCTATATATAGCCCAAAATCATCTTGGAATCCTTAAGAGATAAGGATGCAACAAGCTTCAGATGATTTTGACCTAACCCTAAAACTCCAGAAGATAAAATACAATTTACTTCTAAAATAGAAAGATAATAAAATATCTAAGCTTATAATTGTTGTCTTCAATTCCTTTGGCCTTTTGTCAGAAAAACCCATGATGTAATCAAGCAATTAAATACCCCATACTTCTAAAACTGTCTCATCACCAGTGGATGAAACTCGACTGAGTGTTGGTTGACCAATTTCTTTACCAATATTGAAACAAATCTATCACTAACCCTCACCACCAGCTGTTAGGTTCTCTGCATTTCAACCTCTTATCTCTAGAAACAATGCTTTGGGATGCATGAGTCATATCTACAATCAATTTCTACTCATCAATGATCCTGAGAAACACTCAAAATATCAGCCACAGGTTTCAAAGAAACTCCCATGGTCATTACTTCGATTGGAAAAGGAAATGGAAAACTCATGTACCTTGTCTACAATTTGACAAATAATATCACTTCCATGAAATTTGATATGAAACCCTTTTAAATATTTGAATTTAAACCTTAATGGTCATAGGTGGCATGGGTTTTTGCATTGACGGCCGTGATTTGAATTTGATCTCCCCTTTAAAATGTAGCCACTGATCAATTCTGACATTTACCTGGGCATTTGACCTCGGTCTTTAACTTGCCTTTGAACTCAGGTTATCTTATTTCTCTATGTCTCCAAGTCGTTGAACCTTTTCCTTAACTCTAGTCTCATCATGGGACTCAACGACTACCACATGATCCTCATTCTTGATCAAACGGTCAACGAAAAGTCTCTTAATAAAAAGAGAATATTTGATATCAATTGGAGACCCAGTGACAAGGAAAACTTATAATCGCTGAAAAATTTGGAATATTCCATCTAAATAAAAAGAATTGGAGACTGAGCATACAAAAACCAGGCCTATCATTTCCAGATGTCACTATACAATTCACTTTTGACTACCCAGTCATCCATCTGACATCGACATCATCCTGACTGAGCAGATTTGCCACATGGCATTCTGTCATTTTGTCTTATGCATTAACTATCGAGCACTTTCCTTATTAAGGAAACACAACATCCACTTGATCCACTTGAACTTGCATGATCATTACCTCACCTTTTGACTTAGGCTTAACCCGAGAGCAAACCATGGTAAATCATTTCCCTTTATCTCCTCATTGCTGGATATTTATCTTAACTTTGGTCTCGTCCAGAGACCTAGCGACCAAGTATATCATTTCTGGGCCCACCTAGACACATGTCACCCTGTCATTTGTTTGCAACTACCCACTCATCTCTGACATTGACATCAGCTTGAACTTTGACCTAACTCACCATTAACCATTGACAATCTAGAGATTCAATGACTGAGTAATCTCAAAGTCAGGAGATAATTTACTAACCTCAGGTGACATCATGAGACTTCCCGACTACCTTGAACATTTAAACTCAACTTTAACTTTGCGCTAAACCCTGATCACTTCTGGAGATTATGCGACTAAAGGTCTCTAAGTCGCTAGACAAATTCATGAACTTGGGTTACATCAGGAGATCACCTAACTACCACAGGATCTTGATTTGAATCAATAGTTTTCACCAGATCTCAGATCACAAAAGAATATGACATTTCTTACAGAGATAACTTGACAAAAGGGAAACGCTAAGTCGTGAGAGATAAAGGAATATTTGGGAAACATTAGGAGATCTCGCAACTACATTAGGAGAAGAAATGCACACATGCAAAAAAAGGACTTTAAGTTACTTGCTAAAGTTACTTCAAAACATAACATATTTTAGAGAACTAGGGTTTTTATCCATTTTTGAGTAGATATAACCTAGGGCTCAGGGTTTTTTGATATCTCTCTTCGATTTTGACCTAGAAACCACAATTTTTTGAGGGATCTTTTGCAATTTTAGACAAGATTTCAATTTCTAAGGAAGGACAGGCATGAGAATAACAAAATTTATTAGACAAACATCAAAACTAGAAATACAACCAACAGAACCTTTAATAGGGTTGTTATTCCTCTAACAAGGAAATGTACTATATAATATTCAGCTCCTAACAGGGCTAGGTCTCCTTACAAGGACATTATAATTTAGTGCATGCTTGTGGTTACCATCCCCACTAGGGTTTTCCCTTGGCCAGGGTTTCCTCAAAAATAAATATGGTGTTATGAGTACTATGTCATTTGCTTATGTTATTTACTTTACTGAAAATGTATGATTATTAATTAATTGGTTGAAGAAATTATCAAAGTGCTATTATACTTATTCACCCCCCTCTCAGTATAATCCAATCCTAACAATTGGTATAAGAGCTTTTGGCCTTTGGAGTGAAAGTCTAACATCTTGACGGAGTTCAGAATGGATTTGGACAGTTTGCAAGAAAACTTTGATGCTGCACTTGAAGACCTTGATAAAGAAAAAGTAGAGAATGGAGAATTGAGATTCAACATGCGAAGAGCTAAAAATTTCATAAATAAACTCAAAGATAAACTTGAACTTTCTAGAAATCAAAGACAAGATCTTATGGTTCAGATAAAAGAGGATTTAGATGAAGACAGTTCAGATAAGGTGAAGCAAATAAAAGAAGAGAATGAAACTTTGAAATTTGAAAATGAGACTATGGATAAAGAAATACAAGTACAAAAGGGTGCAAAGAAGAAAGTTGAAGAAACTTTAAACAGTGCATTAGATCAAATGAAGAATGAGGCTAACAAATACAAGAACAAGTATCTAGAACTAGAGAAATACAAACAGATTATAAAAGGTGAACTTGTTGAAGAAAAGAATCACATTGAGAAAATTCACACCAGCAGTGATTTGATTGATGAACAGAGAGACAAGCAGAAACCTAAATTTGATATGACTGGTATTGGCTTCAATGAAGCTAAATGTTCAAAGAATCAGGAAGAGAAATCAAATGAGAAGATTGATGCTGAGTGTAATACCCACCTCTTAGGATGTTTTTCAGTTTGTGTATGCCAAACTCTTTTAGGCATTTTGATGTATGTGTGGTTAATTTAGTTGATCTTAAGGATACTTATGTGTTACATTTGAGTCTATTATTGATCCATTATCATTATGTTGTTTCATTTGTGTATATGTGATTTAGGGTTATTTTATGATGCTTATGTATATGTTAGGATTTCATTTCGATTATGGTTTTCTGACAATACTGACCTTAGATTTATATGCACATAGATCATTGTATGTTTTCATTACTCTTTGATGTGCTTGGTATGGTATGGGATAGAGTCGTAGTTACTTGCTTCGATGAGATCCACATGATAACCTAGTCTCAACCATTGTTTGTCATATGATATATGCATGTATGTTTGTCTTTGTGATGACAGGTTTGTAGGTACCGGGCTACGTCTTCCCTGAATTGGCAGGAGTGAGCGTGCCCTATCACATTAATCTCAATGGTAAGAGAGGGGAGATAGTTTTAGGTCTATATCCTATCCTAAACCTAATTGTCCTAGTTAGTGGACAAAGTATTTGTTTGACTACCCTTACCAAATTCGTATAGTCGATAGGAATTCATGTATCCCTTTCCTAGTGCTTGTTTGGTTTTACATGTGTTTGATTTCAGGTGCTTGAGGTGATTATGTGGGTGTTAGATCATGTTATTTATTTAATTGAATATTATTGCAATTAATTATTAAATATAGGGTATTTAATTAATTGAAAATTAAATTAAATACCTATGTTTAATTGGAAGGTTAATTAAAGTGCAAATTATTGAATATTAATATTTAATTGTAAATTAGAGTAAATATGCTTTTATGCTTAATTAAATAATTAAATAGTTAGTTGCATAGATATTGTGATGTAAATATTTAAGTTATTTAAATTAATATTTTATTAATTACATGTGCAAGTTTTGTTGAAAAGTATTTTCAAACTCTAGAGGTCTCAACTTGATTTTAGGATTCAAAGTTGAGATGTGGAATTAAAAGATATTTGTAATTAATTTATTGTTATTTTCTTTCAATTTTTGGGAGAGTCCTTTTAGGAGTTAACTGGGTGTGTTGTCATGAGGGTTTGCATGTTTAGGGGAAATTGAATTCCATTAGGAGGGAATTGGGGTTTCATTTTGGATTAACAGGTTTTGGAGATTTGAGAGCTTTGCGTGTGTGCTTGCCTTGGGAGAAATTAAGGAATCTTGTGGTTGCTTGTTGGATTGAGGAATTGGGTGGATTCGTGGTTTGCATGTGCCTCAGTCTTCGTAGTTTCAGATCTGTGGTTGATTTGTGCTTGGGGGTTTTCAAGGTTTTTCATTCTTCAAAGGCATAGTCTCAGATTTCTCGCATTGGATTTGAGGTAGGGTTTGAGATCCCTAAAATGGTTTCCAATTTTTCAATCATGTGGTTCTCTGTGTTTAAATGGATGCATGTTAAACTATTATGGTAATTAGGTTTTATTTGAGTTTCTGTATTTCTGGGTATTTAGGAAACCCTTAGATCTGTTATTTCCATTGTGTATTATTACTTGGCACAGCTCAGTAATGCTGGCCAAATTTCATTGAAAAATACCTTCTATAAAACCTAGGAAACAATAAATTAAAAATTGTCTATAGTTGGAACTATAGAGCAGGGAAAAATAAATCCCTTTAAAGAAATTTAGTCTTTGTTAAAAAATAATAATTTCCCTATTAGAAATTGATTCATTCAGAAAAATGAACCCACTGGTGAAAATAAAATACAGAGTTGATTAGAAACCAAAAGTTACACCAGTCAAAAATAGGAGAAAAAGACAAAAAAAAAATAAAGGAGTTTCCATTTTGTTTTCCGTTTTCAGAAATTAAATAAATATATAAAATATATATATAAAATACTTTGTTTAGAAAAAATGAAATTATAAAATATTTTATTTAAAAAAAATAATGTACAAAAATATTTTTTTTAATACAAAGGAGGGCGGGTGGCAGGGGCCACTGCACCCCCCCTGCCTTGGTTACTGTAGGCTGCACGACAGTCCCTGCCATGGAAGGTAGGACCTGCCTTTTCGGCAGGGAGCCTGCCACCACACGACAGGTCTACCGGTGGTGCTCCCGTAAGGGAGTGGGCAGGAGGAAGAATGGAGGGGTGGGGGCCACGCGGATCCCCCCCCTCCCAAACTTAAGTTTATTTTTATTTATTTATTTGTTTTAAATTAAAATCTTTGTTTAATAAAAACTGTTTAGAATTTTTAATGATGTTTTGTTATTAGTTAATTTTGGTGTTAATTAAATTTTAATTATTAATAGTTATTAATATTTAAATTAATTTATTATTAATATTTAAACGGTTTATATTTAATTTTTAAATTGGTTTAGTATTAACATTTAAACATGTTTAATATTCAATATCTAAATCAGTTTAATA
>MU225820.1:5063200-5085497 GCA_018584345.1 Thuja plicata | reverse complement strand
TCTCTTGATGTAGCACTTGCTGCCAAATATTCTAAAGTATTTTACTATAGGTACATTACCAAACCAAAGTTCATAGGGTGTCTTGTCCATGCCTGGTCTCAATTGGGTTCTATTGATAGTATATACTGATGTGTTCACTGCATCTCTCCAATAGGTGTGCGAAACTTTTCCTTCAATCATCATGGTGCGTGCTGTATCTAGTATAATCCTATTCCTCCTTTCTGCAATTCCATTTTGCTGAGGTGTTCTAGGGGCACTCAACTGCCTTTTTATTACATGTTCTTCACAATAGTCATAAAAATGGTCAAAGGTGAATTCTCCTCCTCTATCTGATCTTAAACATTTCAGTTTTAGTCCAGATTCATTCTCAACCTTAGCTTTGAATATTTTGAACTTCTCAAAGGCTTCTAACTTTTCTTTTAAGAATGCAACCCACATCATCCTAGAAAAATCATCAACAAACCAAATAAATTACCTTTCACCATAGTATGATCTTGTTTGAGTAGGACCGCATAAATCTGTATGCACTAAGTCCAACTTGTTTTTAGTTGAGGTCTGCTTGCTTCTAAATGAACTCCTTACATGTTTATCCATAACACATTCCCTGCATATTGTGTCAATTGGTCTTGCAATGCTTGGTAGGTATTTAACTGCCTTGACATTACTGATCTTTACTATATTTTCAAAATTTATATGACAGTCTCTTGTGCCATAACCAACTATCATCTACTTTTGCAACAAAACAAATTACATCTGAATTGAGTTGAAAAATATTACCTTTTGTTTTAGAGCCTGATGCAATCATGTCTCCATCCTTGTTGCTAATAATGCACTTGTTGTCTTTGAACTCCAAATGATAACCTTTATAAAGTAGCTGTCCAACACTCAGTAGATTATGGTGCAAACCATCAACATATAGAACATCATCTATCTTGTCCTTTCCATCCAATGTGATGGATCCTCTGCCTATGATAGTTTTAGGAGTGTTATCTCCAAATCTAACCATACCACCTTTGTATTTGTCTAGATGAACAAATCTATCTTTGTCACCTGTCATGTGGTGTGAGCATCCACTATCAATGATCCAATCAGTTCTCACATCTGCTTTGGAAGTTAAGGCTAATTCATGATCTTATTTTTTATTTGGAATGTACATATCTTCAAGAAATCTTTCCATGTCTTTAAGGGAAATGAATCCAATTTCATCTTCTCCTGAATCTTCATCAGTTACACCTTCTTCAGCATGGTGGCATTCCTTCCTATACTTAGGTTTGTAATCAGATCTGAACTTCTTGACTCTTGTGGGACACTTAGATGCAAAGTGACCAATCTTATTGCATGAAAAACACTTGAATGGAAGCTGTCCTTCATACTTTCCTTTTCCTTTCTTTTCTCTTTTAGTAATCATGGCAATTATTTCTTCTAGCTCTTCATCAATTTCTTCATTCTCATTATGACTAGAGATGTGTGAGGATTTCTTACTATGGATTGAAGCTTTGAAGGCTATTTCATTCTTAGGTTCAGTCTTCAATCTTGATATCTCAAATGTAGAGATTCTGCTGATCAAAGTCTCTCTCTTGAATTTTTGTGAGAATTGCATAGTTTCCTCTAGAATGTTGATCTTGTTTTCATAGTCTGATGTCAAAGTAGTTATCAACTTATCCATTATATCTTCTTCTAAAATTTCTCCTCCATTGTTTTTGATTTTAGATACTGCTTCATTTATCCTCTGATTATAAGCTCTAATGTTCTCTTTAGGTAACATCTCAAGGCTGTTGTATTTCTTCTTCCATGTCTTTCTGCGTGCATTCTTTACTTGAACATCTCCTTCAAACATGTCTTCTAAATACTTCCATATGGTATATGCTTTGTCAATCTTCTTGATTTCAGAAAATTCATTGTTAGATAAGGAATTGATTACGGCTTCTTTGGCAATTGCATTATTGGTAAATGTTTCCTTTTGTCTATTGGTAACATCCTCCTTTGCAAGGTCTTTCAGAGATGGAATTACAACCTCTTGTGTATCAATTTCAAAGATCTCAAAGCCAACACATTGTAGATGTGTTATCATTTTGTTATTCCAATCCAGATAGTTCTCTCCATCAAATTTAGGGATATCTTTTCTGAAGTATGCCATTTGATCTACCTTAAGCTGTTAGGCTTTCTCTCTAAGGCACTTGGCTCTGATACAATTTGTTAGAATACTTCAGGGATAACTGAGAGGGGGAGGGTGAATCAGTTATCATCAACTTTAAATATTTATCTTAAACTTATTAATCTAGATTGATACAAAGTAAATGCACATATAGATAACACATTACACAACACATCAATTTGGTTATGGGGAAACCAAATGGTAAAAAGCCTGGTGGGAATTAGTACCCACAAAGAACTATACTGTTTATAGTGATCCCTATTAAAAGATCTTCCAACTCTGTTAGGAGTTGTACATTACAATGCAGTAGTATAGTGACCTGGTTAAGGGTCAGACCCTATTAGGAGTCTTTTACAATAACCCTATTAGGGGTAGTGGACTCATTTTCCAAGGACTCACTGTCCAAGTGGTGAAGGCTACAACCTTATGGTTATTTGATACACACTGTATCAACAAGGTGAACTGTTGTTTGTGACACTGCTTGTCTGATCAGTTCCTTTTGTACGCCAATGCTTTAACCTCTTGTAAAGCACTACAAAAATCTTCTCTATATTCTGAAATCTTTAACACCAATATCTATATTATCAACATATGATAAATATAGCTCTGCTACTTTAACACCCTACTCTGCTTTTCTAATCTCTGGCTTTCGCAACTCTTCTTATTACAAATGACCTTCTATAAGTACATACACCAAGTATGAGATCATGGGACCTATAAGACAACTCTTCTTAACATCCTTGTTGGCTCTACTAAGTGCGCAAGCATAATTACAACCATGCAAGTACTAACTAAATAGACGCGTGACTTCACTAAGTCAACTTCATCAATTTAACCATAACTTTGTAATATTCTTGAAATATGTTTGGCACATTTAGATTAATATCAAAAACTCATAACTCATCATGAATATAAACATGCATATCCTGAAGATAGGCACAACTCAATCAACATGTTACATGCGTCAGCCTTAAATCGTTATTCCTCCAGAACTGTAACTGTCAATAACAAAATTACATATCTTTACTAAAACTTCATATCTGGGTCTGCCTGTATGAACATAGCATAGTAAAAATGTCAAAAACATGTATCTATCCACACAAGTATTCATGTCATCATATCGATAAGTACATATAGAAGTACTGTTGTGTATTATATGTTGTCATCAATGACAAACATACAATCAATCAACTGTTCAGAATCAAATCTCCAACAATTACAACAGATATGAAGAAGTAGACAAACTTAAAATTGAATACATTGAGATAGAGCACCTACTTACTTTTAAGAAGACACTATTAGAGATTGAAGGAAGCATACCCATAGACCTTTATGGGAGATTGGAAATAAGAAAACATGTAGCACAAATTGAAGATGATACAATTAGAAACCAAGAAATAGATAACATGCTACATGTGATATCAATCCAAGAAAGGGAAAAAATTTACAAGGAACTAAAACCTCTACTAAGGACCAAGGTGAGATTACTGAAAATCATGGCTAGGAAATATGATCAAGTCACTTAGGAAAATCAGAAGGCATTAGAGAAGATTCTGATGAGTTCTAATTCTAGAAAACCATCACCTCCTAAGACCACATCGCCAACACAATTGGGAATGGGTGAGAGATCTAAGGCATCAGAGACATCTACTGAGAAAAGAGAAGCAAATCCTCCACCAAATTTCTATGTTTCTGGTGTAGTAGTAACTCTTGACACATCTTAAGATTAGAAGGACCCTTTTTCAGGGAATATGGATACTTTTGTGAAAGATGAGGCAAAGTAGAAAATGGAAGAGGAACATAAGAAGGAAGAAGAGTAGAAGGAAGAAGGAAAAAAAATAGATCAGAAAAAGGATGAAAATAAAGAGGTAAATACATCATCCATTTCATTGTTGGCAAGCAGTGATATAAATGTTGACAGCATGGATGAAGTAGAGCTAGTAAAATTGGCATTTATTGCCTTAAACAAAGCAAAGGAGAGATCATAATAGAAAGGATAAAAGAAGGTAAAATTCATCACAAGAGAAATTGATACTGTAAATAAATTGCTTCCCACACCTATTGGTTTCCAAGATAAAGATGACATTGAGAATTTGAAAATCACCTTGATGAATTTGATGGACACTATGAGAACCTACTAAAGATAGAAGAAGAAAAGGTAGAGAAGACTTACTCTAAGAAGAAGCTAACAACAATCTACAAATCTATTACATGGGATTTAGGCATTGTAAAGACTTGCTTGATAAATGCATGAAGCCACATTGGGCATGGGAGAAAATTGTTCAGTTATTGCATGAATCCTATAAGGCATATTCAGAATGTAGAAGACATTATTGCCAAAGAGAGGGCGACTCTAAATAGTATGATGGATGGTTGTAAAAAATATTCACAATCCACAACAGAGCTAGAAAAAGAGTTCATAAGGATTTTGGCTAAACTCAGTGTACTGGATAATGAGAAAGGGAGAGTATTGACAAGGTTCAATTTGCTGAAAAGTTTTATCACTCCTCAGTTATCAATACTTGAGGTTCATCTCTCAGACTTGGAGAAAGTGACAAATTCACTAGATAAATATTTTCCCACTGACTTGAAAGAAGCTGAGACCACATGATTTGCACTAAATGGCTTAATTCACATTAGCCAAATTTTATTCAAGACATTGACTGCAGAAGTGAAGATCTTGGAAGATTCCTTTCAAGATATCTTGAAACTAGTGAGCAAGAATTAAAACCTTTTGTTATATATGCAACTTTTTCATTGTTTTCAAAGAGGGAGAAGAGAAGAAAAAAAAATACATATAGAGAAGAAAAGGATAAGAGAAAAGAAAATAAATATTATAGAAGAGACAGATTAGTTGGAACACTTATTCATTTTTTTTGACAAGTGTTGCCATCAATGCCAAAGGGAGAGATCATTGGAAAGTAAACAATTTTATATAAATATGATTTAATTTTTGGTTGTCATTTTTGGCAACACATCTAGGTTTTAGACTGATTTCAGAATAGATAAGTTTTGGTGATTTAGAAATTGACTAAGTGTAGAAACAGAGATACAAAAGTGTTTTGGGTGTTGAAGATTGAGATCGATGATTTAGGTCAAGAGAGCTTAGAGTAAGATAGTATGGGGTATTAAGACCTCCACCTAAGATCAATTTTGTTTTGGTTGAGTCTACGGTGAGTTAGATAGAATTGAAGATAGACAGACTACAGCAGAACAATGAAACATGGCAGTTTGATAGTAGCGAAGATTGAGGGAGTATAGCTTGGAATCTAGACAATCAAAGTTGTATTTTGGTTGTTGATAACCTCCACATTGACTATGAAAGAGCACCGACTATGCATTTAGTGTTTACTATATTAAATGTATTTTGTACTAAAGGATGACTTAGTAATATTTGTAATATTCATACTGTGAGCCAACTTTGTAAAGTTGTGAGATATATATGTAATATATTTTTGATAAAGATTGTGTGAATGATTGTATGGATGTATGGATGGATATGTTGGATATTTTTTGAGTGAATAGCAGAGTAGAGAATGGTATAGATCATTGAATAACTATAAAGGAACTATCTAAGCACTAGTGTTGCTTGTTTTATTCATGACTGAGAACACTTTGTAACCTAAATTATATTGTAAGAGCTGTAAGATCAGTTGGCCCCTAACAGGGTGTTGTGAACCTTTAATAGGGTTGTTATTACTCTAACAAGGAAATGTAATATGTAATAGTCAGATCCTAATAGGGATAGGTCTCCTTATAGGGACATTATACTTTAGTGCATGCTTGTGGGTACCATCCCCACCGGGGTTTTCACTTGGCCAGGGTTTCCTTGAAAAAAAAGTGGTGTTATGAGTATCGTAGCATTTTCTTATTTTATTTAATTTACTGCAAATGTATGATTAATAATTAATTGGTTGAATAATTTATCAAAGTGCTATTATACTGATTCACCCCCCTCTTAGTATAATCCAATCCTAACAACCTTTGTATCTACCTTTTCCTCTTTGCAATCTTCTAGCCATTAGTGCTTCAATCTCATCAAGTTCTTGGTCATCACTATCACTTTCACTATCATTTCTCATAGTATGTGTATGACTTGATTTTCTTATTTTCAAAGAAGATTTGAATTAAGACTCAATAGATGGTAAGACACTGTTGTCAAAGTTATTCATCTCAAATGAAATAAGTCTACCAACCAAACTATCTAGAGTAACATTGTTATTTTCTACTGCTCTCATTTCTTGTATAATATATACTCTAATAACATAAACATGTAGCAAGGTTCTGAGAATTTTACTTACCACTGTTTCTTCTTGAAGTACACCTCCTACTCCTTGGATAGCATTGTCAAACTCTTTGATTTTGCAACTGTACAGAGTGATGTTTTCTCCTTCTTTCATTCTATGGTCATCAAACCTTCCTCTTAGGCTTTCTGCCTTAGCTCTCAACACATTCTTATCTCCTCCATTTACGAGCTTTAATTTTTCCCACATTTGATTTGCAATGGTGCATGATTTGACATCTTCAAATTCAACATTAGAGAGTGAGGAAGAAATTTCTATCATCATAGAATTGTGTTCATGCTTTTCTCTTAATTGATCAATTGTTGGAGGTCCAGTAGGTAAAACAAATCTAGTATCTAAGTATTGAGTGACATCATTTCCAATACCTGATAAGTGGAGTCTTATCCTACTTTTCCATGATGCAAATTTGTCCTTGTTGAACTTAGGCACATCCCTTTTTCTCATCTTGTGATCTTGATATTGAGTCTTAAAACTCCCTTCCAAGAACAAAAGCTCTGATACCAATTGTTAGAATAACTAAGAGGGGGGGTGAATCAGTGGCCTTAAAAATTAATCCAATAAATCAACCCAAAACTTTATACCATAGATATAAAAACTCTAATTACCTTCAGTCCTACAAGATGTATACCTTGTGTGAATCAAATGTGTATATACTGCTCGGTGTTTATACTTTTTATCCTTTCCTTAAGCTTTACCGAATAGCAGTCTATCTTTTCTTAACCTTTACCAAAATGCAGTAAATAATTAGTGTTTAATGATCAATCCTATTTTAGTAATGTGTAAAGAAAAACATCAAAGAAATAAACCATATACACATTTGACACATGGGTTTTTAACGTGGAAACCCTGTTAGGGGAAAAAACACTTGGGACCGGTAACCCAAATTTTTCACTCTTCTGAAGTGAGCTTGGTGAATAGCCAACCCTGTTAAAGGTTACAAACACACTATTAAGTGCGACCTTGTTAGAGGATTTATCACTAACATTTTATCACTTTACCTAGCATTCACTATGCTGTCAACATGAAAACCTTTTGATACTCCTTGGGATGTATCACAATATATAAAGGATGGTTAAATCCTACTCAATTAAGAGATTTTATGAATCAAAGGTTAAACTAAAATAGTAGATGATTTGTTCATAAATACAACTTAATATTACAGATGTTTAGATATATTGTAAGCTCATAATACCTCTTCTCATCAATTTTATCTTCAATTCCTTTGCTCCAATTATTTCTGCTCGGTGAATGTTGTTGCTTCTTTGTTGCTCAGTGTCTGTAGAATTCTTAGCTCTGTTCTTCAGCTTGTATGATAAGATCTGCATGAATACTTCTTATCTTCACCAAAATTATCTTTAGAATTCCCTACTTGATAATGAATTACTTGTCTCCTTATATAGACATGATTTCACCATTTCTTTTCCTTCTTATTTTCTTTGTTGATCACTTCTTGATCTGTAAAGATTGCCATACTTGCTTTAGTTTTAATCTGTAAAACTATCCTTGTTTTTTGGAATAAAACATGCTTTAAATCTCCTTATTATCTTTAGTTTTTAACTGATTGATGAAAATAAAGTAAACAATCAGTTAACTCTATAATTATCTCCTACCAGCTAAGTTATTTTGTCGTATCCTAACTTCAGTCCCCATCGGTCAACACTTTATTTGTGCTTGGTGACTATTGCAGATAGATTGGGCATCAACTTCACTTCTGTTCGGTGACAACTTCAATTAGCTCAGTTCGGTAACACTCTCCGTTGGGTAAAAATGTTAACTTTTGTGCTCGAGGTTCACTATTCCTTGGGGTTTACTGTCACTTGGTGTACATGATTACCAACAACAAAAACTTTGTCTCTTTGATTTACTGAATTCTATGACATTATTTTCATGACTAATCATAACATATTAAGTTGACATCAATGACAATACAATACATTGACTAATTTAATGTCTTGCATTTACTTTCTGCATCTTAGTGATCATCAACCTTGTTATCTTCAAACATTCATTCAGTTATAGTTCATCATCTATCTCAACCATTTCTTGGGGTGCAACATCCACTCCTTCCCCTTTTCCCTAGTCTCCCTCATTTTGTTCTATTTGAATTTTAGGGGTTACCTATATGTCCAATTGAGTATCCTCCTATGTAGCTTCATTTTTACCTAGAGCTCCAAAATTATTCTCCAAGGTGACATTGTCCGGGTTGAAGTCCAAGGGGTTTCTTGTGATGATTCCTCAAATTTAAGGATATTCTCAAAATTAGAGATATCAAACTCATCAAACCCAATAGAAGTATCTCCTTCCATTTCCTTCTCTAAGGCGTTCTTAGATTCCACATTTAGTATCACCGAAGAGCTGTTAGTAGAACCTCTCTGAGTGGGTTCAAATATGTCCTCTTACCTAGTTTCCACAAGATTCAAATTTTGGGATGTAGTAGCTGACCTTGTCCTTATCGCCAAACTGGGGGCGTCTTCCTCCTATAGTTATTCTTCTTCTTAGAGTGCCTCCATCAGTAGACGCATTGTATTAGGAGGACCCTTCCTTAATCTCTTGTACACACTGTTAGAGGGGTCAGGGGTTGAATGTCACTTGGGTCTCTCTACCCTAATTCTGAAAGGTTTCACCTTTTTTTATGAGGGGGAAAAAGTATTGATTCTAAGAAGGCACCTCCAAAGTAGAGGGTCTTGTATTTTATATGATTGGGGTGACACAATCACAAGATCTTCTATTTGGGTTGAGGCAATAGTTGCAAAAACAATGGGAGAGGCTTGAGGTTGTGATTTTTTATTATCTTTGGTCTTTTGTTGCTTCAAAATTTGTGGAGGGTATTGTGTTTCTACCTCCATAGCATGACCAGTGATATCTTTTGGGGAAGAGGAAGTTGACTTATTGAATATGGGAGCATAATATTTATTCTCTTTCCCCTTCTCTATCTTATTTTGTGGGTCCACCTTGGGTTTCATGGGCATTGGCTCCATGAGTAAGACGTATGTATCCAATATAAAGTACATCGAACCACATGCCTAGCCCTATGTTCAGTGCCTTCTGATTCTAGGGAACCAATATCCACATTCAAAATTGATCGAACATAAACTATCTTTATTGTACAGTGGTAGAAAAATATTCTCATAATTCCTCTCCCATACTTTGTTTAGAATATGATAATTAAGAGCATAATGTGAGAGGTCTAAGTCCATCCTATAGTAGCCCCTGATACTGACTTCTTAATCATCTACATAATTCTACCAATGATATTTTATGTGTGGTTCATGATTAAAATGAGAACCCATTACTTTGTTGAAATTCCCTATTGGATCAAAATTTCTCCTCTTTATCTTCATTTCATCAAGAGGACATTCATCCCATATTTTCAAGAAGACTATCCTTGCTTCCTTGATACCTTGAATTAAGTGGGCTCCAATAGAGATGGGGAAGGTGAAGCGTGAATTATGTTTTCTCATCATGAGCCTATAAGAATTAGACAATTGTTGAAAAATATCCACTAGGATAAATAAATCTGAGGGGTATTGAGGAAGTTTTTTGGGTTGAAGGTTTCACCCTCGTACTCTTAGGTAAGTGAAGGTTCAGAGCTGGATGAAGTAGCTTCCAACTTTCTTAATTTTAGTTGTAGCCACCTCAGACATCCATTTACATTAATCACCTTTGATAAAAAAAATGACAACAAATATAAAATAAGCATTCACATATTAAAATATGAGGTTGATGATCTTTTTATTTTCATTAATGGTTTTCATTGATGTCAAGATATCTGATTCATAGAATTGGTTTGGCTATTTTGGTGTATCGATAAAAGTTTGCAACAAAGGTTGTGCTATAATATTTTTTCCTTATCTATGTCTATGTTATTCCTATTTAGTGTGAAACATACTATGGAATGTTTTTTTTGTTTTTGTCCTATCTTGGACGTATTCAATGTGCTTTGGTTGATGCATTTGAATTTTAATGTATAGATCCTATCTGTTTGTACTGAAGGTCTCAAAGATTGTGTAGTGTGTTGATATGTGTGAAGCATATTGTATTGAGAAAGGTGGTCCACATTTCATTCCTTAGCACCATGGAAATGTTTCAGTGTGAGCCATTTCAAATTGGTTGTTGGAATCAAATATTATAAGAAGAGAAATAATCTTTGTTTTTTGTGTGATGGTTAATTATGTGAAGTAAATACGGATCTAAAAATGGAAGATATGTGTGTTTATGTACATGTGAGTTGATGCAATCGATAGTAGATTGATATATCATTGATTTATTATAGATTATTGGTGATAGTGACTTCAGTGGTGGACTCATATTTCATTTATTATATTCTGGTAGCAAGCCTACTTTGGCACTGATCCTATTTGTATTGACAGTGAGCCTAATTGTATTGATAGTTATCCTTTATTTTGTAGGTAGTTAGCCCAGCTAGAAGTGAGACAAATAGAAGTAAGAAAAAAAGCAATGAGACCTTGTAAAAATAACCTTAATTGGTGTTCATTTCATGAGAATTAGTTTCTCTGTGCTTTTTCCCAGTTTGGGTTTCCAGGTAAATTATGGTGTTCATTAGGTTGATGGTTTTGTGCTTTCATGTTTTTATTAGTTATAAGTTTCTAATTGGTTTAAGTATTTATCACATTAATATAAGTGAAGAAAATTGTTTGTTTATAATTGATTCACCCCCCTCTTAGTTATTCATCCTATTTAACGATTAGTATTAGAGCTTGGTTCCTCAGTGAAGATATTAATCACTAGAGATAGATTCTATGAAACACAAAATGAACATCCTTATGTTTGATATATTTGAATATAGTTCATGGAAAGATAATATTAGAGGATATATGATCTCAATTGGTTACACCACCTAGAATTATGTGGAGAATAAGTATGTGTTACCTCATAATGACCTCAATACTCAAGATAAAATCATATCCTATGAGAAGAATGAGAAAGCAAGGCATGAAATCTTTAGCGCTTTATCAAAGAATAAGTTAGCTAGGGTTATTTCATTGAAGATTTCTTATGTAGTTTGGGAAAAATTGAAAGAGGTTTATGAAGGAAATGATAGAGTCAAGTTTTCTAAGAAGATAATGGCTAAGCGTCATTATGAGAATCTAAGAATGGAAGAAGGTGAAGATATTAGAAGCTATTTTCAGAGGGTTGACAATGTAGTAAATGAAGTCAAGAATCAAGAAGGCAATATAACAGATGGAGATGTTATCAAAAATATTTTGATGTCCCTACAATAAAGATATAATGCCAAGATCTTAAAAAATGAGGAAGTCTATGATCTGAAGAAGTTTACCAAAGAACAGTTGCTTGAGACCTTGATTGAATTTGAGATGAGAAACTTCAGAAAAAGACAAGAGAATATTTGTGACATCATTTAAATCCACAAAGATAGAGGAAGATAATGAAGATGAATACTCAAATGATATGGAAGAGAACTTTGCAAGAAAGTTGAAGAAAGGTAATGGAAAATACAAAGGTATGTTACCCCTTAAGTGTTTTAGATGTGGAAAGATTGGTCATTTGGCTACTAGGTGTCTAGAGAAAGGTCATAGGTAGAAATTTAAAAAGTTCAATAAGAAACCTTACTATGTTAATGAAGAAGCTAGTATTTTAGATGATGAGTCAGAAATAAAAGATTGTCTATTTTATGTTGAAGAAGAAAAATGAAGGATTGATATTTCTAACATTTTTCTAGAAGTTGATGATAATGTTTAGACTTATTTGTATGTTAGAAGGAAGACAAATAAATGGTTGATTGATGATTATTCAAGATTATCTTGGGTTGCATTTCTAAGAGAAAAATCAGAATCATTTGAGAAGTTCAAGATTTTTAAAGAAAGAGTTGAGAATGAATGTGGTAGGAAGATTAAATGTTCAAGATGTGATATAGGAGGAGAGTTTACATCAGATAAGTTTGAGAATTTTTGTGAGAAACATGGTATTAAGAGATAGTTTTTAGCAGCTAGAACACCATAGCACAATGGTGTAGTGGAAAGAATGAATTAGATAATACAAGAAGAAACAAGGAAAATTATGAAGGAAGCAAGTTTACTGAAGGTTTATTGGAGAGAATAAACACATATAACTGTGTAGACACTTAACAAAGTTCTTTACCAGAAGACATATGGAAAGACATCATATGATGTATGACATGGAGGAGCACCTACTATGAAGTATTTCAAGATTTTTGGAAGCAGATGCTACATTCAGATAGATGAGGACAATTTTGGAAAGTTTGAATGAAGATTAGATGAAGGTTTAGTTTTGAGATATTCTATAAAGAGAAAAGCATACCAGTGTTACAACAAGAGATTGAATAAGATTGTTGAAAGTGTAAATGTGAAGGTTGATGAAGACTTTTAGAAGACTCCTGAGAAATAAATTAAATATGAGTTTGATACAAAGGACATAGGAAAGGAAGACAAGAAGGATGAGGAAGAGACAAGGAAGGCTCTAACATCTAAAACTAAGACACCTAGGTATGTACAAAAAAGCCATTCTGAGAATCACAAGAATAGAGGAATTGTTACTAGAAGTATAACAACACAAGAGAAAGTTTTGTTGTATTTAAATTAAAAAATTGAGCCTAATACTATGGAAGAAGAATGTAATGATCAGTAATGGGTAAGAGCAATGAAGAAAGAAATCGATCAAATGGAGAATAATTAGACTTAAGAACTTGTACCTAGACTAGTTGACATGAATGTAATTGGTACTAAACCCAGGATAAGCTATATGATAATGATAAAGAAATAAGGAATAAGGAAATGTTAGTATGAAAAGTTTACACTCAGATTGAAGGCATAGATTTTGATGAGACTTATGCTATATTGCCTGGATGGAAGTGATCCAAATATTTATTGCATTTATAATGTTCAAATATTTCAAGGTTTATTAGATGGATGTTAAGTCAACATTCTTGAATAGAGAAATAAAAGAAGAAGTTTTCATTGAACAACTAAAAGGATTTAGATTATAAGGGAATCCAGATGTTGTGTGCACATTCAAGAAGGCATTGTATGGATTGAAGAAAGAATGCAGGGCTTGGTATGGAAGATTGGCTAGATATCTTATTGGACAAGGATCTCAGAAAGGGTCAGTAGATAGTAATTTGTATTACAAAAATTTATTTAGATCATATTTTGATTGTTGTGGTTTATATTGATAACATTATTTTTGGAGGAAAGGATGTATTGTGTAGGAAATTTGTAGAGGGGTTGCAGAAGCAATTTGAGATGTCCATGATTGGTGGTTTGAATTTCTTTCTTGGCTTGCAGGTAATTCAAAACAATAAACAAATTTTTATTTCTCAGTCTAAGTATATCAAAGAATTGTTAAAGAAGTTTGGTTTGGAGAGTTTTAAACTCGTATGTATTCCTATTATTATAAAATATAAGTTGACTAAGGAAGATGATTCATTAAAGGCTCATTTAAGTAAGTATGGACAAATTATTTGAGGACTATTATATTAGGCTACTACTAGACCAAATATTATGTATGCGGTATGTTTGGGAGCCATATTTTAGCAAGAACTGAAAGAATCATATGTTATGGTAGTAAAGAGGATTTTCAGATATTTAAAGGGAACAAAAGAGTTTGGATTATGATATCCAAAGGGTTTAGATTTCACACTAACAAATTATACTAATAAAGTCTAGGTTGGTTGTCTATATGACTAGAGAAGTACTAGTGGTGGAGCTTATTTTCTTGGCTCCCAGTTGGTTTCTTGGTCAAGCAAGAAAAAGATTCTTTAACACTATCAAATGGTGAATTAGAATGCATTGCAACATATTCATGTTGTACTTAGGTATTGTGGATGAAATTTTTTTTGAAGGATATTGGTATAACTTTTTATGAGCCAATTTCAATCATGTGTGATAATACCAGTGCTGATAATCCAATGAGTGCTAAGTGTTCCATTCATTCTCATGAGAGATGGGTTCATGTTGAACCACTACTCATGAATTATGGGTCAATGAGTTTGACTCAAAAACTACACAGTTAAATCCTGATAGCAATATCACAATACCAGTGCTATAAATATTTCAAAGAATCTAGTACAAAATTATAGTATAAAACATATATTTATCAGGTATCATTTATTGAGAGAGAAGGTTTTAGAGAAGGAATTCAAGCTTGAGTATGTGCCTACAAAGGATAAAATAGTAGACATATTTATAAAACCTTTGTGCAAGAATAATTTGTAGTATCTTAGGGGGAAGGTGGGCATTCTGCCCCTTCCTAGTGTTCAAAAAATACACCGGTATGTGCTTAGGTCTAGTGAATTGCATGCTTAATCATTTTTGGATCAATGTTTAGTGCCTTCATCTTAGGGGGAGAAGAGTGACTTAGTAAGGGGTAGTTTGGCCCTTTTTCAGTGTTGTCAAAGGGGGAGAAGCATTGTTGGAGAAGAGTGATAGAGAAATTTGATGTTGATATCTTTTGATAGTGAGTTATTTTTTTTTTAATTGCTGAATGTTTCCATAAATGAAAAAGGGGGAGATTTTTAGAATGTGAGGTTGATGCTATCCTTTTTTTTGGAATTAATGGTTGTCATTGTTGTCAACATATTTGATGCATAGAAGAGGTTTGACTATTTTGGTGTATTAGTAGTGGTGTATTAGTAGAAGTTTTCATCAAAGAATATGCTATAAATATTTTTCCTTATCTGTGTCAGTGATGGTACTATTTAGTGTGCAACATACTATTTAATGTTTGTTCTGGTTTGGTCCTATCTTGGACATATTCATTGTGTGAATTTGAATTATAATGTATAGATCCTATCGATTGGTACTGAAGGTCTCAGAGATTGTGTAGCGTGTTGATATGTGTAAAGCATGTTGTATTGAGAAAGGAGGTCCATGTTTCATTCCTTACTACTATGGAAATGTTTCAATGTGACCAATTTAAAATAGGTTTAGACCAACTTGGTTGTTGGAATCAAGTAATATAAGAAGAGAAATAATCTCTAATGTTGGTGTGAAGCTTGATTGTGTGAAGTGAATGTGAATCTGAAAAGGGAATATTTGTGTGTTGATGTACATGTGCATTGATGCAATTGGTATAAGAATGATATATCATTTCTATATTGTAGAGTATAAAAGACAATGAATTTAGTAGTGGATTCAAATTTCATTTCTTATATTCTAGGAGTGGGGTATGTCAGGATCATGGTATGCCAAACAGGTCCTTAAGTGGCAATGAAAATTCAGAAAATCAGGGTAAGACAAGTTCATATAAAATTTTGAACAAGTTATCAATATTATATCAAAAAAATGTAAGAAGAGAATATATAGAAAATTGAATTTAGCTTCTAATATACTATCCACTTTTTGAAAAAAATTTATTCTATATGGTAAAATTTTAAATTTCATTGCGGTAGTATGAAAATTTCAAGAAAAAGATAAGAAATAGGTGTATGTCTAACCACCTTAAACACAATTGAATGATAATATTTTTTTACAATATTATAGATATAAGTAGTAGACTCATGTCCGGATGTGACACATATTTTTTTGTAATTTTTTTCTAAGTAAATAATTAATTATTATTTTCCTACTACAACTTTTCCAGAGTGTACAAAATCTCTTGTTAGACCACCTTAACTTAGTCCAAACTTCATCAAATTGAAAAATTTTAATTTTTTTATTATGGTAGGTAAATCATAGAATGTGACTCAAGTTTTAGATTTCAAAAATTTTATACCATTTGAAAGTTATAGTTATTTTTCAATCAGTCTATCAACTAGGACTAAACAGATAAGAAGTAGGTGTATGTCTGACCGCCTTAAACACAATCAAATGATAATTTTTTTTACAAGATTCTATATATAAGTAGTAGACTCATGTCCAAACGTGACACATAATTTTGTGTAATCTTTTTCCAAGTGAATAATTAATTATTATTTTTCTTCTAAAACTTGTCCAAAATATAAAATCTCTCGTGTCTGACCACCTTAACTTAGTCCAACAATCATCAAATTGATTTTTTTCCCTTTTTTTATTGTGGTAGGTGAAGTATAGAATGTGATATATGTTGGATATTTAAAATTTTTTTATACCATTTGAAATTTATAGTTGTTTTTCAATTAGTCTACCAATCAGGACTTCTTTTCACATTGCCACTTTTTGGCATACCGTGATCCTACACATACCTAGTGATCCTATTTGTATTGGGAGTGAGCCTAACTATATAGGTGGTTAGAATTTATTTTCTAGATAGTTATCCCAAGAGGAAGTGAGAAATATAGCAGTGATAAAACTAGCAGTGTGCCCTTCTAAAAATGACCTTAAATGGTGTTCATTTCATGAGAATTAGTTTCTCTATGGTTTTCCCTAGTTTGGGTTTCCACATAATTTTTTGTGTTCATTATGTTTTTGATATTAAAGCAACCTAGAAAAAGGGGGCTGACCCAAGAGATATAGGAGGTAGAGCATCAAAAGACCAAGTCACTAAGCAGCAACAGAGTGACAACCAACAACACAATGACAACAACAGTCAGTCGATTCCCTTCTTTAAAATCAAGAACAACATATAACCATAGGGGTTCAAAAAACATCTCCACATCATAACAACAGAATAAAACTAAACATATGGGTACTATAATTAACCATACTAATAGTAATAAAAAAACTAGCCCGTAGGGCTATCCAAATGGTAGTATGAGAAAGAGTATCAGTTTTAAGAAACAAGCCCATAGGGCTAAAACAATAGATTTTAAAGAGAAAAACAAAAAATACTAGATGGGGGCCCGCGTCCCGGTTCCGCACACGACCTTGCCAGTGGTCCCAACTATTTCCCGCTATGGAAATGGGTGATCACCCTAGTCTAGTCTCCATAAATGAATTGGAAGGTCCTCTTTGACCCTTCATCGGTCGTGTCCTATTTATCCTCGTTATCTTGCTGTAGAAGGCAGAGAGTTGTAGTGGATGAATGCATCGACTTGACATAAAATTTTGCCAGCCTAATGTCAAGCACCTTGTACTCCACCCTGAGGTTTTTAAAGTCAGTAACAATGGCCACACAACCCACACAAGAGTTAGCCATCCCTTCCTCATCCTTAGTCACATTAGCTTTATCACCCACCATGTTACAGGCTAGGGAGGAGATGGTGGTAGGGGATTGGTTCTTCATCTTGGGGTTCTTTTTGAGTCTAGAGTTGCCAATGTACACTTTTCCAAGACATGGGTATGCACCTTGCTAGAGACATTGGTTCTAATTTCACTCCCAGAATAGCCTTTTCCCTCCAAGCCAAACTCAACATCATCCTCCTCAGTATACCTCTCCCTAGTGGCCTTCTCCTTTTTTCTGGGCTTAGTAGCAATTATATGAGATCTACGAGGAGTATCACCATACTTTGTATCAGACCCTTAGAGGTTTATGCAGGGTTCCATTTTAGCTTTTTTGGTCCCATCTGGGGTGCCAATCATGATACTCTTGTTCTCGTGGGAAGACTTAGAAGTTGCAGGGGAGGTGGAAGAAGAATGGTGTGGGGTCTTAGGGTTAGAAGGATTATCTCTTTTACCAATAAAGGGTTCGGGAGATTGACTGGGTGAAGTGGGTATACCCTGGATAGTGATGGTTGATGGAAGCCAGAGAGAAAGGTAGAAATTGAACAAATGAAGGATGAGGCCCTGGTGTAAGATGGCAAAGTTTTTTTCTTCTCATGACATTCCCAAATTTTAAGCACATTGGCTTCCAAAGAGTGAAGGAGAAAATGGGAAACAAAATCAAATCACTATGGCCGAGGTGGTTAAGTAGAGTAAAGTGGTAATAATAGATCATACCAAATCTTCCCTTGAGCAAGAAATATTTCATTAGGGCCAAACATACCTGCTCCCAGGGTGCAGGTAGCACTTCTCTATCGTAGCCACCATGAGTTCTGACCGGCTCCTCATTCTTCCTAAAGAAGTGCTTGACGCTAGTTTTATCTATGATTTTGGTAAATGTTTTCCACTTCCTACCCTTGGTGGTAAACTCCACAACTTGAGTAATCACTTCTTCATTGATCTCAAAGGAAATACCACCCATGGTGACCCTCCTATCAGTCCAGCTGTTAACAAATTACATAGACAGATTTTCATCCGAGCCCACCATAGCTTCCATATACAGAACCAACCCACCTTTGTTAAGGCTCATCTAGAGCCGTGGGTTCTCACAAAAAAATCATCAATCTTATTAGGTTCAACATGGACCATGTCCCCCCCAATCTCTGAATCTGACCTAGAGTTCTCTAAATTGTTAAATTTTGAAAAAAAGACAGATAAAGTGCTGGTTTCTACGAGACTTAATTTGTTTATGATGAATAATAGCCTTGAAAACCCATAAATTGAACTTAATATCATTTCCCATACTTTTTCCCAAAATGGTCTCATGTGAGCAAGGACACGTGTGAGATGTGGCCTACTACTGTGGATTACAAAAATCCATCCTCATTCCCCAACATTGTTGAGTAGAATTTATGATGTTGGAAGTCATATCAAGCTTATTATAACTTAAAATATTAAAATCATTTTAAACACACTTCCTCTTAGAGTCCACATCATGATGAAAAGTAAAATCCCTATTAAAGATGATGGCGTGGTGGCATATTTCCCCATAAACCATAACTTTGTAATCCTCCATTAAATAATTTAAATTCAAATTTCCTACCTGACACCTGTCATGTCCAGCACCACCCATTCTCTAGTATATCATAATGAGCCACGTCATCGAGACAAGTAAAGTTTCTCTTTCTTGATTAGGGATTTAGTATCCTCTGGTAGGGGAGTCATGTCCCTCAAACAACACATTATCATTATTCCCAACCTGTGAATAGCCAGCGAGTCGACCACAACATTTCCTTCCCTATAGCTATGTTGGATCTCATAGTCCTCCAATTTGGTTAGCATAAGGTGAGCATCCCTGATGATTCTACTTATTTTATAGCTAGTGCCATTGTGCCTTTAGTGTTTTAGTGATAAGCACTAGCTCTCCTTCAACAATGAGTCTATTAGCACCCATGGAAATAGCATACTTCATCCCCTAGAGAAGGGAAATTGCCTCAAAAAAATTTCTAGAGGCAGAGTTGAAATTTTTGGAGTAGGAAAGCACCATACTACCCTCTTTATTTCAGATGACACCTCCACCCATAGCTAAACTGACTCAGGCTGCACCATTGAAGTTCAATTTCAACCAGCAAGGAGGTGGGGGCAACCACTTGGTCTTTAATCTTTTCAAATTCTTTAATCATTAAAGCTGAGGAAGAAATCAAGAAGATTCCTTCTACAAGCCACTAGGACTCCATCCCCGCCAGTGGGCTTCTAGGGGTTTTCCATTTACAAACTAAGATGTTCTCTAACAACTATTTCTTAGCAATTCTAACCACAATTTCCATTCCCATCTCTATTTCTCTGAAGATGCATTTATTCCTCTTCTTCCAGATATGCCAGAAAATGTGTGGGGGGATAAGTCTCTAAAGTTTCCTAATCATGGAGTGGGAAAAAGGACATTCCCATTTTCTTATAAAATATAGCAGGAAGACCCAAGATAAACTGAATCTGTCCATAATTCTGGCCCAAACTCCATTAGCAAAAGGGCAATGAATAAAGAGATGATCAATACTTTCATCTTCCTGCTTGGAAAGCACACACTGATTAACTAGTTGGAACCCTCTTCTATTGAGGTTATCAATGGTGATAATTATTCCATGGAGAGTCATTGACCAAAAGAAATTGATTTTTGGTATAAGCTGGCTGATCTAGACAAAATTCCAGTACCTCGGTCTCTCACGGTCCTGACCAAGCAATTTTAGGCAGACTTGACAGTGAAAGTGCCAGACTGGAATTTATCCTAGATTATCTTTTCCTTGCACAAAAAAATAGGGATCGAGGTGTTCTCCAAGATATCATGTAGATTCTTAACCTGCCTCTCTAGGTGTGGTGGGATCTCCCAACTCTCATCCATTCTTTTCCACTGTCTGGACTATGAAATATAATCCTTGATTATGGAACCAAATTGAATAGTAAGGGATCCCCTTAAACATCCTAGGGGTCCCCAGGCTAGGGGTTTCTCATCAAATCAGGTATCCTCCCAAAACCTAACTGTATTCCCATTACCAACCTTCCATCTACTCCCTTCCCTCAGTATTCCCCTACATTTAAAAATACTGTTCCTTATTTTGGAACCTGAAGGGAGGCCATTGTCATAAAGAAAATTAGAGAAATGGGAGTTCCTATAGTATTTAGCCCTCATGATCTTGCACCAATCCACTGAGTGATTAGAGAGTATCCATACCATCTTAGTAATCAAGGCTTTGTTTAGACTGACAATCCTTCTAATGTCTAAGCCCCCAGTGGTTTGGGCAGGCAAAGTGTTTCTCAATTCACTAGGCCGAAACTAGATTTTTCCTCTAGACCAAACCAAAGGAAGTTCATTTGGATTTTCTCAAGTTTATCTTCCATTCTTGTGGAAATATTAAAAAATGGATAGTAAGTAAATAGGGAACCCTTGGAATGAAGCATTTAGCATCTGGAGCTTCCCCAAATTACTAATGACCTCACCCTTGCACCCAACAAGTTTCTTCTGCATTCTCTCAAGGATTGTGTTTCAAAACTATATGCCAACCTCCTTAACTGTTAGGGAAGACCCAGGTAGGTATCAGGAAGCTCAATAGTTTGGCAACCCAGGATATGGATGATTTTAATATTGAGGGTTTTGTCCATATTGAAGAAGTATATTTTACTTATGTTGTAATTGATGTGTTGTCCCAAGTGTTAGAATAACTGAGAGGGGGGGAGGGGTGAATTAGTTAGAATTAGTCTCCTCCAAATTATCCTAAAATCCCAAATTTTTCCAGATGTATCTCAAAAAAAATAAAACATATAATTTAACTTGTGTTGGTTAACAGTTTGTCCTCCCGTTAGATTTGTAATCTGACTCTTTTAGCACCCAAGGTGAGAGAACAAAAGGATGTCACCAACAAATGGGTCAGTGTATGTTATCTATCGCTGCCCTCTGAATTGAAAGGTACAGCTCCCTGATTGTGTATGATATTCAATGAATTTTTCTTTATACTGATCACTAGGTCATCTCTTGTGTGATTTAACCAAATTGCTTGTAGACACAAACAATTTAGGCAAGGATAATGTGGAGATAATCTACAACCTTCAATAGAATGTTGATTATAGATCATCAGAAAGACTACCTTCTAACTAAACCCATCTATTCTAAGAATGCATATTCTACTAATGAGAACAAAAGCAGAATCATATACAGACAACAAATAAAATTGCTTGGACTGCAACCACTAATCATGAAATGGAATTCAAGCAGAAATTATAGCTCCATATACAATTGTACTTTCCATTCAGATGCAATCTAAATTACTGAATGAATAGGAGAAGAATTATACATGACGAGTAAATAGAATTACTTTCACTACAATCACATACATGAAATGGAATCCAGCAGATAATTGCAACTTCATATATAATTGTCCTATCTATTCACATGCAGATATGAACTAAAATGGAACATCAAACAAGGGATAAGGCTTCTGAAAATGGAATTACTTCTGCTTCAATAACCAATTTGCCAACCCTTACATTCATTTCCTTCTTAGTATTTATAGTGTTTACATACAATCAGGCTTCTAAGAGCCAATGACCTTCCCTCCTCTTCGAATACAAAGAGACATAATGCAAAGAGAAAGACTTTTCAAATCTGAGAACTCGAACAGTCACTATAGAATCTGAAACTCTTCATCTCCAACTAGCATTATCGAGCTGAATCCATTGGGCCACGGAGTCAAAACATCATTTACTCTTTGAATGATTTCAAAATGCCCCATGTG
>MU225820.1:4985941-5051627 GCA_018584345.1 Thuja plicata | reverse complement strand
AGAGATCAAGTTCTTTCTTGGTCTACAGATCATTCAACAAAGTGAAGGTATTTTCATTACACAGTCCAAATACATCAAAGAGGTCCTAAAAATATTCAAGATGGAAGATTCCAAGCCAGTTGGAACATCAATGGCTACTGGATGTAAGTTAACAAAGGAAGACAAGACAACAGAGGTAAATCAGACTTTGTACAGATCAATGATTGGAAAGCTCAGGTATGTTGTACAAACTAGACCAAATATTACACATGTAGTAGGAATTGTTGCTAGATTTTCTGCTAACCCCAAGGAATCACATATGACTATTGTGAAAAGAATCCTAAGATATCAGAAGAATACTGAGGAATTTGGCTTATGGTATAGAAGAGAATGCAAATTTGAACTAAAAGTGTTTATCGACATTGATTGGGCTGGAAATATTGATGACCAAAAGAGAACAATTGGAGGAGCATTCTTTATGGGTGACAAACTTGTCACATGGATTAGCAAAAAGCAAGGATGCATCTCTCAGTCTACTATAGAAGAAGAATATGTTGTTGCTGCTTCAAACTGCTCAAATATTACATGGATCAAATAGTTGTTGGAAGGTATGCATATGATGATCTTAGAACCAGTGATTATCTATTATGATAACACCCGTACAATAAACATTTCCAATAATCCAGTCATGCATTCCAAGGCTAAACACATTGCAATCAAGTATCATTATTTAAGAGAACAAGTTCAAGAAAAAGAAGTGATACTTGAGTATGGGCAATCAGAAGAACAATTAGCTGATATATTCACCAAGCCATTGCCCAAGGATACATTTGAGTACCTGAGAAAAAGACTAGGGCTCAAACCCTTGTCTACCAATAAGTAAAAGACTAAGGCTGCATCAACCTTCGTATTATCAGAATATAATTCATGTTGATGCAAGAAAAAAGATGAAATTCAAAGCTACATCTATATACAACAAGATAATCAGAACCGAACACTAGAGCATATTGTTGTATTGTTGATGGATAAGGTAAATTCAAGGAATATATTATGGATGGAAGAAAATGATTATTTGTCGTTAATGTCAGATATCTGTGAGATATTTATTTGGCATTGCTGTCAAAGGGAGAGAAAGTTTCCATATTATCACAGTAAAAAAGAAGAAGAAAGATTATCCATTATCAGATTACTCCAATAGGGAGAGATTATGTCCAAAGGGAGTGTTGTTGACAAGAGACAGAGACATCAAAGGAGAAGAACAATCAAAAGAGAAATATGAAACAAGGAAATGACACAACACATCAGAACAAGAAATAAAGAGAACTGTAAGAATCAAATCTAAGATAACATAGAGCTTATCAGCGGTCAGACATTTTTATCGGTTATCAAAATAAACTATTTGGTAGTTTGATGAATCTCAACAATTGTATTTCATATTGTATTAGAAATAGTATAGTGTGATAATATTGTATGTTTCCATCAATGCCAAAGGGAGAGATTGATGACATGTAACTGATTAAATGTTTGAAAATGTTAAGTTGAAGATAATGCAAGACATTAAACCAGTTAATGGTTTGTATTGTCATTGATGTCAACTTGATATCATCTATACGGTCATTTATATAATGCCAAATACTTTAGAGAATAAATGGAACAAAGATTATGCTTTCAACAATGCATAAAAGTCAAGTTTTCACTAAGTGACAGATAACACTGACGGAGTGCACACCATCTGTAAAGGCAAAGAACCAAAGTCACAATGATACTCGATGAGAAGAAGACAGTATTTCCCAATGAAGAAAAATCACAAGATGCCCAACGAGCTGAGAATAGAGTTGCCTGACGAGTAAAATCCAATGATGCCCAATGAGTAAAATCCAATTATGCTCGATGAGTAAAATCCAATGATGCCCAACGGACGAAGATCCTGAAGCTGACTGGAGTCACACTAATGAAACTGGCAGTTGTCACCGATGACTAACTACAGAGTTGACTGATAGAATAGAGAGTTCATAAAATGACAAAATATCTAGCTGGCAAGAGCTAAAGATAGACTTAACAACTTGTTTTCATTTTTTTATTTGACTAGAGTTAAGTGATTGATTTAAAGAATATTTGTACAGTTGGCAAAAAGATAACTATGAGATAAATCAGGATTTATGCTTTAAATTAGATTGGCTGGATTGTTTTTCATGCCAAGAATCAAGAATCAAGAATCAAGAAATGGTGAATATCATGTCTATATAAGAGACAAGCTTAATTCATTTCCAAAAACACAAAAAGGGGGAGTGAATAAAAAGAGGATGCTAAAGAGAAACTGATGAAGGATAACTTCATACAGTCCTGATCAATCAAGCTGAAGGAGAGCTAAAGAATTCTGTAGACATTGACGAATAGTGAAGCACAACATCACAAAGCAAAAAGTGTGGAGCACAAAGAATTAAAATTGATACATTGATCAGAGAGGTAATGTACTTAAATAGATCTGTAAATCTACAATTCAAGTTGCATTAGAAACAGGTCTTTGTGTTTTAGTTTAACCATTGGAGCATCAAGTATCTTAATAGAGAAGGACTTAATAGTCTTCTATATATTGAGTTACATCCCAAGGAGTGCCAAAAAGGTTGATTCATGAAAGTAGCACTAGATTTGCCTAAAGCCTATTGATAGTCTAAGAAGGAGGCTGATTCAAGGATGGTAGAAAACTGAGATGCCCGATACTAAGTGACAACCTCTATGTATAAAATCCTCTAACAAGGTCACACCTAACAGTGTGTTTGTAACCTTTAACATGGTTGGATCCTAACAGGGCTCACTTCAGAAGAGTGAAAATTTGGGGTACTGGTCCCAGTGGTTTTTCCCTTAATAGGGTTTCCATGTTAAAATCCTTGTGTTATGTGTGTATGGTTTATTACTTTACTAATTTACATTTCACATATGCATTTATGGATTTATCAGTATGCTCTACATATTTACTAAGTGTTGATAAATAAGTTTTACTGCTTATCGGTAATCAAGAAGAATAAGGTCAGAAAAGGAAAACTGACAAATAGTTAATTATTATAAGTATTTCATGGCATGCATCTTGTTAGGGAAATAATAATCTGAGGTTTATTTTCTTGGTGGTTAAGATAAGGATAAAAAATTTTGGCCACTGATCCACCCTCCCTCTCAGTTATTTCTAATACTACTAAGGGGAAAACCACCTGGGACTGGTAACCCAAAATATTTCCACTCTTCTGACATGAGCTCGGTGAAGAGCCAACCCTATTAAAGGTTACAATGCATATTGTTAAATGTGACCTTGTTAGAGGATTTAAAACTAACAGTTCTATCTTGACCATGCATTCACAATGGGGTCAACAAGAAAACACTCAACATTATCTGAATGTTATAATAAAGACTTCACTGTCCTACTTGGTTAAGATATTTTGTCTATAATAATGGTTAAATTGATATAGTAATGATTTGATTAAAATACAACTCTGATTTGCAGATATTCAGATCTATGCTAAGTACATAATACCTCTGATCAATTTTTTCACTTCAGGTCATCTCATACTTCATACCTGTTCTTCTCTTTCCTCTGTCGCTCAGTTCTGCAGAAAGAACTCAGTTATGTCTTTAATCAGTTTGATCAGTCATGTATAAAATATCATGTATGCACATCAGTTTGGCATCATTTCATATGAATTTATTATCTCTTATATAAACATCATATCTCATTTAATTTTCATCCTTCAAATCTTGCTTCTTAATCTCCATTATTGATTTTCCCGCTTGATCCATCCTTGGCAGTTATGTAAAAAAAATGTTCCAATCTTTGTTGTCCAATCTTCCTTGAATTTTAATTATTTTTTGATCAAATAAAAAACTTTATCTTTTACCTTGAAATCATCAATTTCTAGATCAACATCCAAGTCGGCCTAGATTTGAATTAATTTCTTGGTCTTAGTATTAAATGTGTTGTGTCGACAATCCCTAGTTCGGTTATCACTGTGCTCAGTATACACTATGTTTTAATTGGTTTACAATCTCTCAAGGTGTATACATAATTCTTCATTTACCAACCACATAAACATTGTTTGTCCTAGATCTTCAATTCTCCATAATTTTTTTCCACCATAATAATACTCAAATAACTTGACATCAATGACAATACATTAACTGATAATGTTTATCATCATGTCTGCAACTCTATTGAATATCAACAAATGAATTAAAACATATAATCAGTTGTAGTTCATCAATCTCTCCCTTTGGCATTGATGGAAACACAATATGAAATATCCAATATAAAATGCATTACAACAAACACCAAACTTTTGTTCTACAACTGCAACAATTTTGTAGCTCTCCCTAGCTTGAATATAAGTTGTGTTAGTATAAAAAATATTGTTCACTCCATGATCAATTTTCAGCTCTTGAATCTCTCTATAGATTAGATACGTGTCTCTCCCTTTATTCGATAGATATTTCATCAACTCTCTCCCATTAGATATTTCATGAGTTCTCTCTTCCTTTGACAACAATGGAAAAAATAAATATGCAGCTCTCAATAGCCAAATAAAAATATCTTCCATTTTCAGTGTAGTAAGTACCTTGTAGTGTACTGATATCTCTATGTCCATCCAGTTCAACTTTGCATCAACATGATTGATCTTCTTATTTCATGTAGGTTGATGTAATCTCCTACTAAGATTAGTTACCAATAGACAAGGGACAAACCCCTAGTATACCTCTCAAGTACTCAAATGTATCCTTTGGTAAGGGTTTTTTGAATATGTTTTCAAGTTGCTCTTTTGATTGTACATATTCCAGTATTACTTGTTTGTCTTGTAATTTTTCCCTCAAGTAGTGATATTTTATGGAAATGTACTTTGTCTTTGCATGCATCACATGATTCTTTGAAATATTTATAGCACTTGTATTATCACAATAGATTACCACTGTCTCAATGATCTCTTCATTCATTCCTTTCAGTAGTTCCTTTATCCATGCTATGTTAGAACAATTTGTAGCAACAACAACATAGTCTTCTTCTATAGTTGACTGAGATATGCATCCTTGCTTCTTTCTTATCTAAGTAACTAATCTTTTTCCAATAAAGAATACTCCACCAATAGTTCTCTTTCTATCATCTATGTTCCTAGCCCAATCAACATCAATATAAACTTTCAATTTGAACTTTCCTTCTCTTTTATACCATAGTCCATAATCCTTAGTATTCTTCAAATATCTAAAAATTCTTTTTACAACAGTCATATGTGATTCTCTGGGGTTAGAAAAAAGTCTTACAACTATTCCAATTGCATGTGCTATGTCAGGTCTTGTGTGTACAACATACATCAATTTACCAATCATAGATTTGTACAAAGTTTGGTTTACCTAAGGTGTTTTGTCTTCTTTTGTTAGTTTTCATCTGTCACCATAGGTGTTTTGAATAGTTTTGATTCCTCCATTCTGAATGTCTTTAGTACTTCTTTGATGTATATTGATTAAGTAATATAGATACCTGTAGTTTGTTGTAAAATTTGGAATCCTATAAAAAATTTGATCTCACCAAACATCGACATTTCAAATTCTTCCCTCATTTCATTAGAAAATGAAGTGCATAATTTATCATTGCCCCCAAATATAATATCATCAAAAAATATTTCAGAAATAAGTGTCTTATCATCATTTCATCCTTTTAAATACAATTTTTTTTTTTCACTTATTCTAATAAATCCAATGCTTATAAGATAAGAATGCAATCTTTCATACCATGCTCTCGGTGCTTGTTTTAGTCCATATAAAACTTTGTGTAACTTACATACCATGTGTGTCTGATCAGGATCAACAAATCCTTCAGGTTATTCAATGTATACCTCTTCTTCCACTATTCCATTCAAAAATGCAGACTTCACATCCATCTGATATACTTTGAATCCTTTATATGCAACATATTCAAGTAGTATTCTTACTCCTTCAAGTCTAGCAATGGGTGAAATTTTTTCTCCATATTCAATTCCTTCTTCTTGTGCATACCCTTTGAAAACTAATCTTGCTTTATTTGTGGTTACATTCCCATCTTCATTTAATTTGTTTCTGAAAATCCATTTGGTGCCAATAAAATTTTTATAACCTGGTCTCTGTACTAATATCCATGTCTTATTTTTTTATCTTCTCAATTTCCTCATTCATAGCATTAATCCATTCTTCATTTTCTATTGCATCTCTAACATTCTTAGGCTCAAATTCACAAATTAAACAAGTGTCAGCTCTGAACTTACTTCTTTTCAACATGCCTACTCTTTTATCTCCAATAATCTGAACCTGTGGATGATGTCTATTCACATATTTAGCAAGTACAAGTTCAACTCTTGGTTCTTCATTATATTCTTATGTATGTTCATTGTCTCTTGGATCATGATTTTCAGTTTCATCTTTATCTTGATTCTCAGTTTATGCTACCTGTTTCCCAGTGACATTAACCTATTGCTTGGTAACATTACCATGTGGAACGGTAATGCTAGGCACCTACGTCGATATAGTATCAGGTTCTTCCCAGTAAATAAACTTACTATAATCCTCCATTTCTTTCATGCCGTCCTCATTATTTAGCTCAGAAAATTCATTAACTTTCACATTTGCACTCTCTATAATTTTGTTAGATGTTTTGTCCAAACATTTGTAAGCTTTACTCTTAGTAGAATATCCAAGAAATTTTCCTTCATCACCAAAATTTCCATTTCTCTCATCTTTTAGAATATAACATCGACTACAAAATATTCTAAAATAACTTACATTCAGTGTACACCCATACCATAGTTCATAAGGTGTTTTGTTTGAATCTTTCTTCAGTTATACTCGGTTCAGTGTGTAAACAGCTGTTTTGACTACTTCTCTCCAGTATGTTTGTGCAACTCCTTTTTCAATAATAAATGTTCTGGCACAATCAACAATTGATCTATTCCTTCTTTCAACAATCTCATTCTGCTAGGGTGTTCTCGGTGCAGAAACCTGTCTCTTAATTCCATACTGATTAAAAAAATTAGTGAACTCATCAAAAATAAATTCACCTCCTCTATCACATCTCAAACACTTCAGATGTGTACTGATTTATTTTTCCACTTTTTCTTTGTACCACTTAAACATCTTAAATGCTTTAGATTTTTCTTTTAGGAACATGACTGTCATCATCCTAGAGTAGTCATCAACAAATAAAATAAAATATATGTCCCCATAATAGCTCTGTGTTCTCATTGGTCCACATAGGTCTATTTGAACTAACTCCAAAATGTCATTAGATGAAAAGTTCCTGCTCTTGAAACTAGATTTTTACATCTTACCCATTTGACAATTTTTTCACATTACATGGTTTTGTTTAGTTAAGCTTAGTAAGCCTCTAACTTTTATTTTTCTACTAATCTTAACCATGTTGTTAAAATTTACATGACAAATAATTTTATTCCATAACCATATATCTTCATTCTTTTCCAATAAACAAGTAGTTTCAACTTTGTCAAGATAGAATAGGTTACCTTTAGATTGTTCACTAGTGCCGATCAATTTTCCTTTTCCATCATAGATTATTTATTTTCTATTCTCAAATGCAACTCAGTGAACTATGTTATTCAACTATGAAACACTCAACAAATTATAGTTAAGTCCTTTTACACAATAAGCATTTTCACATTTGATTTGATTTTTCAGCATAATAGTACCTTTTCCTTTTACTTGATAGGGTGTGTCATTTCCCATTCTTATTGATCCTCCATCATAATGTTACATAAATTCAAAATTTCCTTTATAACCAGTAATGTAATGTGTACATACACTATCAATAACCCAAATATCATGTTTACTAACTTTAGAGATAAGTACTGTTTCTACATACCTTTCACCTTCATCTGAATCATCTTCCAAGGCTATAAACAATGTCTCAATATCTTCATCACTGTTAGAACTAGTGTCATTAACTTTATCTTCAACAATGTAAAACGCTTTCTTACCTTTATGTTTATAGTATTGGTTATCTCTTTTGTCATACTGTCAGTTGCTTCTGTAGTCTCGATCATCCTTTCTATCATTAGATCTATCATTTCTATCATCATTCTTTTCATTAGGGCATCTTCCAGCAAAATGGCCAATCTCTTTACAATTAAAGCATATGAAAGGTAATTTACCTTTATATCTTCCTTCACCTCTATGCAATCTTTTAACCATTAAAGCTTCAAGTTCATCAAGTTCCTTGTCATCACTATCATTGTCACTGTTATTTCTGATTATGTGTTTTCTACTAGATTTACCAATTTTCAAAGTAGACATAAATGCGGACTCCATAGATGGTACAATACTGTTGTCAAAGTTATTCAGCTCAAAATAAATCAATCTTCCAAGAAGACTATCAACAGTAATGTTATTTCTAGGTGCAACTCTCATTTCATGTATTACAGAGACTCTTATAGAATAAATATGCAATAGAGTTCTAAGAATCTTACTCACAATAGTGTCTTCATTAATGGTTCCACCAAACCCTTGAATAGAATTCACAAGTTATTTAAGTTGGGTACTATACTGCATTATGTTCTCTCCTTCCTTCATTCTCATATCATCAAACTTTCCACAAATACTTTCAGCTTTGGCTCTTAGTACATTTACATCTCCTCCATAAACTAGTGTAAGCTGGTCCCACATCTTCTTGGCAGTTGTACATGTCTTGATGTCCTCAAATTCAGCATCTGTAGGTGAAGAAGTAATCTACACCATTATAAGGTTATGTTCATGTTTCTCTTTCATCTGATTTACTATCAAAGGTCTAGTAGGTATAATGAATTCATTATCCAGATAATCTGCAATGTTGTCTCCAATTCTTGATAGGTATAGTCTCATTCTAATTTTCCATGTCGACAATTTATCCTTGTTCATCTTAGGTGCGTCTCTCTTATACATCTTGTGATCTTTAGCTTAAGTCCTTCAAAACTTTCTTCTAAGCATTGTATGCTCTGATAAGCACTGTATGCTCTTTGATAAGCATTGTATACTCTAATACCAATTGTTATAATAAATGAGAGGGGGAAGGGGGAGTGCATTAGTTAGAATTAGTCTCCTCCAAATAATCCTATAGTCCCAAATTTCTCCATATGTATCTCAAAAAAAATTAAGCGTATAATTCAAATAGGTGAAAATGTATTCTGTAATCTTAAACTTTCATCAATAGTGTTTACCAAATATCAATAAATTAATACTATGATTACCAATCTAGGTCAATAAAATAAAGTGTAAAGTAAAATACAAATCCACAACATTCATGCACATTGACATAGATTTTTAACGTAGAAACCTTGCTAAGGGAAAAACCACCTGGGACCGGTAACCCAAAAATATTTTCCCTCTTCTAAAGTGAGCTCAGTTAAGAGCCAACCCTGTTAAAGGTTGCAATGTACACTATTAAATGTGACCTTGTTAGCGGATTTAAAACTAACAATTATCTCTTGACCATGCATTCAATATGGGGTCAACAAGAAAACACTCAACATTCTCTAAATGTTATAATAAATAATTCATTGTCCTACTTGGTTAAGAGATTTTGCCTGTAACAATGGTTAAACTGATATAGTAATGATCTAATTAAAATAAAACTTTGATTTGTAGATGTTTAGATCTATGCTAAGTACATAATACCTCTAATCAATTTGTTCACTTCAGTTCATCTCATACTTCATACTTGTTCTGCTCTTTCCTCTGTCAGTCGGTTATGTCTGTAGAAAGCGCCCGGTTATGTCTTTAACCAATTTGATCAGTCATGCATAAACTCGCATGTATGTGCATCAGTGTGGAATCCTTTCATATGAATCTCTTGTCTCTTATATAGACATCATATCTCATTTAATTTTCATCCTTCAAATCTTTCCTCTTAATCTCCATTGTTCATTTTCTGGCTTGATCCATCCTCGATACTTGTGCTAAAAACACATTTCAATCTTTGCCGTCTGATCTTCCTTGAATTTTAATAATTGTTTGATCAAATAACAAACTTTATCTTTTACCTCAAAATAATCAATTTCCATATTAGCATCCAAATCGGCCTCATTTTGAATTAACTGCTCGATCTTAGTATTAACCATTTTGTGTCGACAATCCCTAGCTCGGCTGTCACTGTGCTCGGTATACACTGTGTTTTACTCGGTTTACACTATCTCTTGGTTTATACAAAACTCTTCATTTACTAACCACATAAACATTGTTTGTTCCAAACCTTCAATTCTCAACAAATATTTTCCACCATAATAATACTCAAATAAGTTGACATCAATGACAATACATTAACTGATAATGTTTATCATCACTTCTGCAACTTGGGTGAATATCAAAAAATGACTTCAAACATATAATCAGTTGCAGTTCATCACCAATGTCATAACATAATCATCTATGAGTTTCCAATGGACAAGAAAGTATCATTGACAAACTGGTGCAGGACCTCAATGGGCATAGAGGAAGCAGGTTTAATACCTCAAATTTGGCCTTCCCGAACTAGGGAGGTGAAGTTAAATCCAACAACCTTAGCCATCATTATAAAAAGGTACAGTAAGAGGGGGTCCCCTTGTCTTATCCCATTCTAAACATTAAATTTTCCCCATGGGGAACCATTCACCAGAATAGAATACTTAACACTTTCCACAACTTCCTTGATAATTCTAACAAATTTCTACTTGAATCCCAACTTGAAAAAAATAGCATACAATAAAATCCAATCAAATATGTTGTAGTCCTTGGAGATGTCCATTTTGAGAGTCATACTTAGGTTTTTACATTTTTCAATGGAGTGAATTACCTCATGTGTGGTAATTGCAGCGTCCAATATCTGTTTGCCCGAGACAAAGCCTTTTTGGGAGGGTCTTACAAATCTGGAAAAAGTGGTTTAATTTTGTTGACCATGACTTTAGAAAAGATCTTATAGACCATGTTACAAAGGCTTATTGGCTGGAAATCAGAAAGAAATTTTGGGTCAGAGATCTTGGGGACTAGAACAATGAATGTTTTGTTCAAGGATTTCAAGAGCTTCCCTGTCCTGAAGAAATCTTTGGTATCTCTAATCAGGTCATATTTAATTTGGTCCCATAATTCCTGAAAGAAGGCCAGGGGAACCCATCAAGGCCTGGGGCCTTGTATGCACCCATAGAAAACATAGCTTCCTTGACTTCCTCCTCCATGACCCTAGTTAGTAGGTGGTCATTATCAGACTCATTCAGGGTAGTGGGGATGCAGTCCAAGAGTTGATCCCTGGTAACCCCATGATCCACACCCTAGCCTAAGTAGGAATTGGAATATTAATGGGTAGCCCACCTCCCCATCTCCCATCCTCCTTAAGCTCCTCATTATTTTCATTCCATAAAGACCTAATATTATATATTTTCTTATTTTTAGAAGTAGATCTGTGGAAGAAAGAGGTGTTCCTGTCTCCCTCCTTAAGCCATCATATTCTCGATAGCTGATTCTAGTATATTTCCCCCTTCTTTATATTATATTTCTATTTTTGCCTCCATCTCTCCTCCTCAAGGTGATCCTTAGTGGAGAGGTCTTCATTTTCCATACTAGTCTGAAGCTGCTCAAGCTTAGAGTCGATTTCAATTCTCTATTTGAAAATGTCCCCAAAGGAGTGTTTACTCCATTTTTTCATTTCCCGTCTAATGTTATCCAACTTACAAGAAATAATAAACATAGAAAATCCCCTTACCAAGATGTTCCACCAGTAGTGGATGCACTATTTAAAGTCAGCATGAGAGTGCCACATTATTTCATACCGAGAGGGGGGCGGTCTATGTGCAGGATAGGTAGTCCAATTGAGAAAGATCAGGTCATGATTTGAGACCATGCAAGGGATGGCAGAGAGAACTAATTTCTAATCTAGGTCCTAGCCCACTGATACCAACACCCTATTGATTCTCACTTGAATAATATTTTTCCCCTTTCTGTTGTTTGACCAGGTGAAGGGATTCCTCTGCAGCTCTAGGTTCTTGGCAAGGTCCTACATACTATCACTATAATCAACCAAGCCTCTTTTTTCTTATAAGGAAATAAGGGGGTTTTGAACTCCACAACAATCATATAGAGGTTATCCATGTTTTGATTTTTGAGATTAGTGATTTCCTCCCAGACCGAGGCTTGACCATTTCTAGTATTGGGGGTATAGATATTAACCATATACCAGGACAAGTTATAAACCTTAAATCTAACAAAAAGATATCTAGGAGAGGAATAAATAAGTTCAGTTGACAACTTACCCAGGTTCCATAAGGTAGCCACCCCTTTCAAAAAAACATTCACTTTGTAGTAGAAGAAGCCCGCCCCCAGCCACAAATGATCGACAAGATTAGAAAATTTTTGTTGAGTCATTATAGCCTCTTGGATGAGTAGCACATCAATCTTTAGATCAATAATACTCTATCTTAGAGCATATTTCTTCTGTGGACTGTTCAAGCCTCGTAAGTTCCAAGAAAGGAACTTCATCTTTTATATATATGGGTAGCTTCTAGGGTTAGTTGTCTTCTGTTGGAAATTTCCCTAGCCATTACCTTCATCTTGAGGGTACACTCAGATGGTCTTCCCATTTTAGTGCCAGTTCCTACATTAGGCTTCTTACTTCCTCTTGTTTTCCTTCAGCTCAACTTTCATTCACCCATCTTCATCTCCGTCAGGAAAGTGGGGGTCAATCTACCTCTCGGTGATGGGATATATTTTTCATCACAACTTCATAGATCAAGGAGAAACCTATTGGGTAGGGGTACATATCCCCCAAAAAATTAGAGTTCTCCAACTTCATTTTGTTGACGGGGTTTTGCTGACCGGGTCTGCCAACAGTCATAAGTTGTCACCGGGTTCTGGGAATACCGGCCAACTCCGCCTGCAAAGGTTGTCCGGGAGAATGATATTCCCCGGGCCTTCAAGCACCTGGGTGTTGGGTCACGACAGTGTGGGGCTCGGTTGGGGAGAAGTGACTATTTTCAAGGGGGATAGCTGGTTTCTTCAACTCATTTTCTCTGGATATTCAATAAAGGTTTCCTGTAGCATTCTACACTTAGCAAATAAAATGAAAAAAATATCCTGCAGGGTTAGAAACATTTCATCTAACTATAGTCATGCTAAAATGTCTGGAACATCAATAATACTCTGATAGACTACACTAAATACCGAAGAAATACATAACCATCAACTAGAATTTTATCAGTAGCGGGAGTAAAGAGGTCGTTAATCTACTTTAACATATCAGAGTAGAAGACATAAAGAACATTAAAACATGAAATACCATTAACTCAGAAGCAGGAATGCCAACAACATTATTGCCAAGAATTCTTCCTTCTTTATTAATGTTCCTTCCAGCAAGCACTGGTGCGTGATACGATGGTGGCTCCAGGGGAGCATTTGACTATATAAAACTATAACAATGGAGCATTGAGCTCTGTAACTTAAAAAAGAGAAATCACTTTTCTATTGCTATGGACAACAAAATCATCAATTTCGCCGACCCTTGGAAATGGGCCGGTCTGCCTATTTATACAACTCTCTTCTAACCCTAACCCTATTTACATCATGTTTCAATAAAATACAATATCTGGGGGCCGGTACTACCTGTGCCACCCTACAAAAGACTTGGAGATGGAATAGGTCTGCCATGTCAGAAGAATAAGACAAGAATATACATCAGAAGAATCGGTCTTGAGAAGAGAGCCAGAAAGGAGAAAGAAGAAATTAGGTCCCCCGGGGACTGAGGCTACATGCCTCATAAATGGGAAATGCGGCACCCTGTCTCCAACGTGCCAGGTGTACCTTTGAGCGGCACCTCAAGAAGACCACCTTGTCAGAAAACCAAATGCCAAGCTGACGCCTCTTGATGTGGCCAACTACCTTCTGACAGCCTTTATTAACCGCTTTTGAAAGTGACTGGTCGGCCTTGGGGACCGGGACACGGATCACTTGAAAGAATACAAAATTTTGGATCCAAGACTCTGAGATATGGGAACTTACATCCCCAAAAGAATAAAGAATACTCAACACTTGAGTTCTCCCCGGCCTCCAGAGAAAGCTCAAGGTTTCTTATTGTCGTTGAAAGCCTGGAGGAGGTGAGAAATGTCATCTTCATCTATATCTTTCAGGTTGGCCCTTCTGTGCCTGGCCACTTCAACTTGTTCCCGCAGGTCCAGAACATTTTCTTTAAATTAATCTACCATTCTCACTGCGTCATGACCACTCAGTATCATGCGGGTTAGTTTTTCCATCTAGGCCCCATCTATCCCCTGCGAAGATTGATACCGAGATTTTATTATTTCATCAAAACTCCCCAAAACTAAATCTTCGGGGGTAAATGTATCTGTGCTAATGGGATCAGCCCTGAAAGTCTTTATTACAAAAGACTTGTATAAATTAGAAGAATATTTTACAGCATTTACCTTATCTTGTAGGGACCCTACCATTTGTTTGGCTACCTCCAATGTGAGGTCAAGTCTGGAGTGCTGGGTTCTCACAAAATCAAATGATTCATCACCCAGAAGTTTGGATTCAGAAATCATATCTTCTCCCAAGGTAAGGAGCTCTTCGAGCTCCACCTTCCATGCTTGGTAATTTTTGGCGTCACCCTCCCATAGCTCAATAAGAGTTTCTGCCTGGTGAGTAACCTGTCGGGCCGTGTATAAATTAGGGAGGGTGGACACCAGGAAATGCCGGGTGTTTCCTATCTAAAGGGCGACCCACTCGTCCACTGCTTGGGCTTTCTTTTTCATTACTCACAGGGAGTCTATGTGACTCTGTGGTATATCTTCTGAGGTGGAGGCCTCTAGAGGAGAGACATTGATGGGTCGAGCCAACTCAGTAAAAAACCCCATAAGGTTTGCATTTTTTTCCTTTTCAGCTTTGAGCCTCTGGGCCTCTTTCTCATATCAGGCTTCCACTGCCCTTGCTGCCTCCTTTAGCAAATCTACCTCACCTTTCTTTCCTCGTTTCCCTAGTGACACCTCCGCAACATTATAGTCTCCGGGGTCCGTGGTTGCTTCATCGGCGTCTGGGGGAGGTGTTGCCACAATGGCAATTGTTTCACCGCCTGGCCCAGTTCGGAGGGTATGAACTATCTGGGCTTTCTTGGCCTTCGACGGGGCCTAAACTTGGGCCATCATTTCGGCCAGGGAGAGAGGAATCACAGGAGCAGACTAAGATTTTCTTTTCTTTCTCTCTATTAGCCATTGGGGTGGGAGGGGTGGCCTCCCTGCCAGAATTTGTTCCCCTAATTCTTCTATGGTACCCTGCGGTTGTTGCTCCTTAGCAACGTAGACCTCATCCATTCCTCTCCCTGCCCCAATTTCTTCTGCAACAATATTCTCTTCAATCTCCATCTCCTCAGCCTTTTCCTGTACATCTATCACTGGGTCTAGACCCTGGTAGGCTTCCTCAGGGATTTCTTCTTCAAGCTGCTCTTCTTCTTGTTGTTCTTGTTGTTCTTCTTCTGTCGGGGCCTCTTCCTCTTTTGGCACCTCTTTCGGTAGTAGGGGAGGTGTCGAGCCAAGATTTAGAGTTTGGTCCACTGTGATCACCTGCCCGAAGGTTTCTCCTGAGAGTGGCCCTTGGAACATGACGATAGGGGTTATGGTTATTCCTGAAGGTCCAGTTCCCCCAGCGGATGCCATTTGTTCACCTTATTTTTGTTGGTCCACTCCCGAACCTTGCATCGCTTGAGCCCCGGAGGCAATCTCTGGCTCTGGCTCTTTCTCTTTCACCTGCTGCTCTTGTCCCTGTGCAGGTTCCTGTTCCAAGTCTTCTTGCTCTGCAACCTCTTGTTCTATCCCCGAGACTTCTATCTCTGCTTGGGTATTGTCCCCCTACAGGTTCCTGAACTCGTCGGTTGCAAATACATCAAATTCTTCTTGCGGAGGGGGACTAGCTAGGACCTCTACTGGCTCTACTTCTTTCTCCGGCTCCGGGGAGCTGGAAGAAAGGATCTCAACTTCTTGGGGTCAGGATGTCTCTGGATCCGGCTCTACCTTGGGATTTTTGCTGGGATTTTTCTTCCTTTGGGTAACCAGAGGCAGACCTACATCTCTTATTTCCGCCACTTCAAGGGGATCCACCCCCGTTGCCTTCACCATTAAGGTTGCTAATGATGGGGAGGAAGGGGGATGAAGTGGTCTTGCCATGAGTGGTCGGGTGGCCAGCCGTGTTATTAATTGCTCCCTCATTTGTTGGGAGGCCGCCACCATCTATTTTATTTGTTCTGTGATGGGGAATTCTTGCGCAGAAGGGGTTGTGTCTATTCTTTTTCCCTTGTCTACTCCCTGCAAAGAAGTCCCGGCCCCCAGGGTCAATCTTGGTACCGGCGACGGAGTTAATTTGGGTGCTAGCTGGGCTGCTCGACGGGTACTCCTAGGGCACACCTTCTTAAAATAGGCATGGCTTCTCTCGACCACATCTCAAGTGAAGTCTTCAATAGTGGGCCCTTCCTAGGTGGCCCAGTTCACTAGTGGAAGAGCCTTTTTATCGATCCCCTTTTTTTTTTACTAGGGATCGATAGTGGGGGTGACATCTATGAAGTTCACTGGGAATTTCCATAGCTTCAGCTTCTGCATCATGCCGGCCATCATTCTGATGAAGTGCCTAGTGCACACCTCCACATCATCTTGGCAGTCTGCCCAGAAGTCCTCCATGTGTAAATGATGGGGCTCTGATGCCCGGAGAATTATCATTGCAATTCTGCCATGCGGATCAAAATTTTTCTGCGCCAGATAAAATTCCTGTAAGTTATAACTTTTCAGCTCATTGTCTGCCTCCTTTGCGGTGGCCAAACTACATGTATAGTTCCTATAGGTGATTGGGAATGGGATGTTGGAGATCTTTTTGAGGGAAAAGAAGGCATGCACCTCCATTATTTGCCTACAATACTCCAATAGCATGATCTTGTCCCCACAATGCCTGAGAAACAAGTAGGGTTTCCCGGAGAAGCCGGCGACCCTAATGTATGTGTGCTGTTGGAACTGAATATAGTAATGTCCATAACTATGGACCAACTTCATCACCTCAGTAGACAGGCGGTATCTAGCATCCCGGGTGGGTGTAAGCAGATGGTAGTAAATGAACGCATCATTTACCCGGTAGAAACTAGGGAAGCTGGCCTCCCATTGAATCTGTGGGAAATGCTCCAACGGTGCCTTTTGTCTTGGGTCAATCCTGAGTACGCCGTCAATAAGTAGGCCGTGGGAATGGGGCCTCTTCTATGCCAGGGCCCAGAAAACATAAGAAGACATATAGAACTTCTTCTTCCTGTTTAACTACTGGAACTGGGAGTCGACATGGTTAGAGATTATTGTGGCCCAGTCAAAGAATTCTCCCTTAGTGGAGATGCCAAGGAGGAAATAGTACATCCATTTGGCAAACTCTTGGGTGGAGGGCTGCCCAAAGACCCTGGCTAATGCTATCATCCCCATCTAGATGCTCTCCTTGAATTCAGAGTGGGGAATTTCTATCTTCATCCTCTTTGGGTCCCTCTTCGGGGCCTTGAGCCAATGGGTATTCATGTAGACCCAGGCAGCGTCCTCCAATTGTGTGAACTAGGTCAAGGCATCAGTCCTTGTAACCATTGTAGCCCTATCAAATTGTGGGATTCCCAGGCTTGCCTAAAATGTGACTGGGTCGAGGGACACCAGTGGAGTGGGGTATCCTGTGGGCTCTGCGGCTGTGAGCATAATGGCCCAGACAGAGGAGTTATAGTTGGCAGCCAGTGTTTAGATAAGCTCTAGAGATTGCACGGAGCATCGGAAGCAAGCTGCCCGGAGGATTTTGGAGCCCCCAACGTTGATTGCTAATTGATCTCTAGCCTGTCACTGGATGTGCATTATTTTCACCAAGGCCTGCATCTTCGGCCATGTTCTGACATTGGTGTCAGTTATAAGCTTCACCTTGGACTCAATCTTTGAGCCCACAATGACATTGTCTTGTACAAATTTCATGGTGAGTGGTAGCTTCTCGAGGGCCTTCTCTATCTTAGATTTTACTGCTGCCCTGGTCTTTGCTGCGGAAGGTAGCTCTGGACTTCTGGGTGGAGAAGATGCGGATGCCTCAAACATATTTGAAAGATGAACTCTGGGAACCTGCGAGACAAAGCGACCGTCAGAACACATTTATCAAAATAATTATTTCGAGGTCCAGAGATCTTACCACCGTGATGTTTGCTTTCCTGAAAAGTTAGTTTCATTCAAAAAATAACCAAAAAGCAAAACACATCGTATAAACTTTAGATTTTCATTAAACATCTAGGTCTGGGGATTTTTATCACACTTGGTAAAGACACAGGATGGAGGATGGTAGGAGACTCAAAACCTGGAGAAATGACCATTGGTGAGGACGCATAAAAAAAGCCAAGTCATCGAGCCCACGTGGGTTCCATGTGCGTAGGTATTAAATAGAAGTTATGGTGATGACGATGAAGCCAACTATCTGAACGCGTGAAAAGGGAAAGCCACTTGGCTAGAATTTATTGTGTGCATGGGACATAAATGAGGTTCTGACAGACTTCATGGAGGAGAGAGAAAACCACCTGTTTGAAACTGGCCGAGAGCAGAGTTTCAAACAGGTGGTTTTCTGTGCCGAAGCGAGTTCGGAGGCAGACAACCAGAAATAGAGGCGACTCGACCATCTTTTCAAGCCACCTGGAAGGATATATATAGAGCCAAGGAATATATACAAAGACACGGAGGGATATATAGAGACTATATACAACTATACATATATACACAAGATATACAATGCAGACCGACGCCCATAGGAAAACCAGATGAGATAGAGACACATATATACAGCTATTTACACTATTTTACAAACAAACCACTTCTACACAGAGGGCAGACAATCCTTTGGTAGAGCCGACCCACCAACGGGTGGTAGAACCAGAAAACAACAAACAAGATGAAGCAGAGAAATAAAACAAAATAAGACAAACAAAAACCAAACAAAACCAAAGAAAACCAGAGAAGCGGGAAAATGGAAACACCAACTTGAGCACGCAGAAGGCGAAGGAAAGGGAGGATTTACCGCAGGAGCTTTGTAACAGCTCAAGTTGTCAAATGGTCAGAGTCACTACCATGAAGCACTTGCACTTGCCTGAGAATGACTGAAAATTTTAAGCGTTGATTATCGTAAACTCTCTACAAATACTCTGTTAATCACTGTGAAATCTCTCTCTAATTCGCTCTAAGTGCTTGGAGGTTTTAATCATGGTAAATTTGAAAGTGACAGATAATTTTTATTTATACCCACGATAAAAAGGTAATCCTCCCCCTTCCGGCAATCTCCGGACAAGAAAAACCCCCGGACTCCGGACCCAGGGATTCCTCATGATGATATCCTTAAGAACATCATGGTGAAGAATCCCGGAGTCTGGAGTTTGGTTCCCAATGAAGGATGACCTCTAGGACTAGAGTCCCGGAGGCAAAAACCAAATGAACAAAATAGCACACCAGGGAAGAAAACCCCGGAGAAAGAAAACAAAAGGGAAAGAAAGACAAGGCAAAGCCACAAGCAAAAAAAAAAAAGGGGGACCCAACATTTTGCACACAAAATGTAGGGACAGAAAAGTAGGGCATAACAAATGACAACTACCTGGGACAAATGCCTTAGTGTATTTGAGAACCATAGAATCTCTGGTTAGCAAAACTAGAACAGGCCGCTTCCCGAAGCGTCTAACAGGCAAAGAGAAACATATCTGAGAGAATCCAACCACACGGGAATCAGTCCATAGTCTTTCATCAGTGGTGTCATGTGTACTTTGAAAGGAAATCAAGCTGATGACCTCTAGGAGGAGTAGAGAAGAGGCACTAATTACATTGAACCAGTCATCAATTCGCTCACTTCCCCCAGATACCGGAGTTTCATCCCACTTTTCCTCTTTTGTTATTTTGTTTGTTTCTGGGTGGGGAAGGTGGTACTTCTTTCACCATTAAGCTTAAGCTTAGCTAATTTTAAAGGCGGTACTTCTTTCACCTGTCCACCTATGCTTAGATGTTTGAAGAGGGGATAAAGCTCTGAACCTAGGAAGAATTTCTTGAGAGTTTCAGACATGGGTCAACCAATCAGTACAACCAATCTACCCTTGGTGTGTCCGATTACTTATTCCTTATATTACTTATGTTCACTGATTGCCAGACTCCCAGAGACAACACCCAATGGAGATTGCTCAAAATGTGCCATAACCTGTAAAACAACCCTGGAGACCGGGCTGACTCCACCTTGCTAAAGACAAATTCTAGAGTCCACCATGCCATAGACATTGCACTGGGAACCAGAGTTATGCAAAGCATTCCAATTCCTACAAGACAGAACAAAATGCTAGGACCGAAAGAAAACCGAAAATGAAAACAAGAACAACAAAAGAGGACTGTCCCAGAGGACAGTCGATAAGGCTATTTACAAGGTAGGGTACCTCATGACGAGACACCCAGAAGAGATATTTACAAGCAGAATGATTTACATATAATACAACTTCAGACAAACTTACCCTACTCGAAGTGGTGTTTGAGAAACTATCCATTAACGGGCAATGCGAAAGGTTCCCCAGTTAGGGTATTGAGGCAGTAAGTATTTTCCCCATAGATTTCTGAGATCAGGTATGGTCCGAGCCAGATCCGTTGGAACTTGGTATGCTTTCCTTTCTTTTCCTGGGCCTTGTCCCACAACAGGACCAGATCTGAAATCTGAAAAGCCTTGTATTGGGCTCTTCTGTCAAACCATCATTTTACCACTGCTTGATGACGCGCGAAATGTTTAAGGGCTGCATCTCACTGTTCTTCCATCCACACCAGATTTAAGAGCCGAACCTCCACAATGTCATCCCTGTTGCTAAATTTCTACATAAACTGTAAGACTGGGATCTGTAAGTTGACTGGGAATATAGGGTTCTGACCATAAACCAGGTGGAATGGGGACATTCCCAGGGCAGCCTTGACATGAATGTGATCTGCCCAGAGGGTGAATTTCAACTTGTGATGCCAATCTCGGGGATTCTATTCTAACAAATGTTTGATCACTTCAAGTACATTTTTGTTTGTTGATTCAACAACGCCATTTCCTTGGGGTAATAGTTGTTGGAGAACTTCAGAGTGATCTTTCGATTGTAGGTCCATTCGAGTAGCTGTGCTGAACAAAATGCTAGACCATTGTCACATACTAGGGCAAAGGGCATCCCAAACCTTGCGATGATATTTTCTTCTAGGAATTTGATAACTACGTCTGCCGTGTTGTTTTTGAAAGGTATAGCCTCAGACCACCGAGTGCAGTAATCAGTAGCAGTTAGAATGTATCGGTGATTGGTAGACAAGTTGGGGTTAATTTTCCCGATGAAGTCAAATGCCCACTAGGCGAAGGGCCTAGCCTCATACACTGGTTGTAAAGGCATAGCTGGGTTATGCTCACGATGCGCTGTAGTTTGGTACGTATGGCATCTTCTAACATGAGCATAAACATCCTTGAATATACAGGGCCAATAATATCCAGCCTGAAGGATCTGATGGGTAGTGGCATCAGCTAAGCCATGCCCAGTTCCAAACTATCCATGGAATTCATTAATCACTCTCATAGCTTGGTCTCTGTCGATGCACCGGAGGTACACTCCCTCATAGTTTCTACAGTAAAGCGTGGAGTTTTTGAGCATGAAGTGGGCACTTTTCATTTGTAGGGCACGACATTTGTGGGGAGGTAATCCCTCTGGGCATTTATTATTTAGTAGCAAGTATACCAACTTGGTGTACCACGGGTCTTGGGTAATGGACTCCACTGTGTAAGTTTGACATTCTATGCGGGGAGTCTCTTCTGCCATCATTCGGTTCAGTCCTTGGCCCCGGACTATCTTCATGGGTTGCATTTCCAAGTCATACTCCTGGAGGATGGCCATCCATTTCCCTCATCTTTTTCCCAACTCACTTTGCATCAGCAGAGACTTGACAGCCTGGTCCGGGATGATAGCATGTACTTTGCTCCAGAGAATATAATGCCAAAATTTCTTCACCGCGCAAACCAAAGCAAAGGCCTACTTTTCTAGTGATGAATATCAGATTTTAGCATTCTTGAAAGGGGAGCTCATGAAAGCTATTGGTCATTCTTCCCCTTCAACCTTTTGGGTCAACACTGCCGCAGCAGAATGCGGCGAGGCAAATGAGTAAATGTAAAATGGAAGGGAATAGTCCAGACTAGCCAGGAGAGGTGCTTCCATTATTGTCTATTTGATCTGGGCGAATGCCTACTTTGCTTCAGGACTCCACTCAATCTTGGTATCCTTCTTCATCATCTCATTGAGTGGTTTGACTATTTCTATGAATCTTGTGATGAATCATCGGACGAAGTTGATCTTCCTAAAAAAGGATCGCATGTCTTTCTTGCTGCCAGGAATTTGTAAGTTTAGCAATGCTTTGACTCTATTAGGGTCTATGGATATACCCTTCTCAAAGATGATATGCCCGAGCAACTTCCCCTCGGTGACCCCGAAAATGCACTTCTTGGGGTTGAGGGATATTCCATACTGATGACATCTTTTGCAGACCTGAGTGAGATGGGCGGAATGATCACGCCTATCCTAGGAAAAGATGGTCAAATCATCCATGTAGATGATTATGCACCGATTCACAAGGCCCTCGAACGTAATGTCCATGGCCTTCTGAAATGTAGCCCCTGCATTGATCAGACCAAAAGGCATTCTCCTATACGCAAACGTTACCCACTTGGTGGTAAACATTGTTTTCTCTCTGTCTTCATACTTGACCATGACCTGGTTGTATCCCAAATATCCATCCAGGAAGGATATCATCTGAGATCCGTTTACTATCTGCAACACCTCATCCAACGAAGGGAGGGGGTGATTATCTTTTTTAGATGCCTTGTTTAAGTTTCATAAATCCACGCAAAGGTGGATCTCACCATTCTTTTTTCTCACAGGGACCAGGTTGGCAACCCATGTAGTATGTCAGATTGGGAAGATTATCTGGGCTGATAGTAGTTTTTCTACCTACTGACAAATCAGAGGCTCTATCAGGGGGTTGATTGGTCTTTTCTTTTGCCGAAAGGGCTTAGCATCAGGTTTTAGGGGAATAGTATGGGTCATGATGTATGTATCATATGTTTTCAAGTATTTATAACCCTAGGCAATTACGTCGATGTATTCTCAGAGAACCACGAGAATCTTCTCCTTTTCCTCAGGGGAACAAGAGGTACCAATGTGAATAATCTTTTCTTCACCGGGCTGGCCGATGTTAACTTTTTCAAACTTTCCTCCTTCGGAGGAGGATGACACCTTCTCATGGGCCTGAGGGTCCAAGTCAAAGATTCATTCCTTTGCAACCATCCCCTTTGGGATGGTGTTAGTAGGCAAGTCCATGATCCCATCATCTTCATCACCCTGCCCAGTATCATCGTGGTCTCATTCTTCCACTATCTGGTCCTCAAAGACACCAACATTCGCCATAAAGGCTAGCATATGCTAATCGTCCTCAAAGACCTGAAAGTGGGTGACATTATCTGGAATGGATGGGGTGGGGACCATCTCAACCAAAAATCTCTGGAGTCACGAGCCGACCATTGGCTCAAGTGTGCTGGCAGAAACGGCGAGGGCATCCGGGACATAGTTCCGTCGCTGAGGAATGAGGTCAATGCCAAAGGCATCAAAATCCTCAATAAGGCTCCAAGCCCGGTTGTGGTATGCTTCCATCCTTTTGTCATGACATGTGTATTGACTTCGGACTTGTTTGACAATCAACTCTGAATCACCCAAAGCTCGGAGGTGGGTGATACCTTTCCTTAAAGAAAATAAGAGTCCGAGGACCAAAGCATCGTACTCTGTGACATTGTTTGTATAGTTAAACTACAGTCTGTAGGACACGAGGAAGGACTTCCCTCACGGGTTGATTAATTCTACCTCAACCCCATAGCCTTGTTTGGATCAGGATCCATCAAACTTGAGGGTCCACAAGTCATTGTTCATAATCTAGGGCTGGGGAGGGGGAGTAGTCTTTGGATTATTGCTAGGAGACTTAGAGGGTCCTTCCCGGACTACCGGCGTGAGTGTAGAATTTACCTCCGGAGGTGTTTGGACTTGGGATTCCCGGGGAGATGGCACCAAAGGAGCGCATCCCGTAGGAGTACTGGGTCCCAGGGAATTAGTTATATGTTTATTCCGGAAGGTATCAAGGTGTTCGTTAATGATTGAGAGACATGGCCCACATTCATGCTCTAAATGTTTTTGGTAGTGCACTCGGCACCACGTGCTAGACAGGAGTGTGGCAAGGGTTGCTATGGCACCTTGAGAGCCAATTTCAACTCTCATCTTTTTGTCTAGGTCTTGGGCTCTCTGCAGCACGGCGGGATCTTCCCCGGGGACGAAATCAAATGTTAAGATTTCAAAAGGTCAGTACACCCCTAGAGAAGTCTAAGAGAAAAAGACCTCATTGACCCTCCCAACTTCGGTAAGGGCCTATTTCATCTGGGGTTTTCTTTCGACCCAGATCTTATTGGATTCTCCTTCCCATGGAAGCCATAAGTGGGTGAAGTCAGTCGAAAAGTATCCGTTCAGGGACTTAGACCAATTCTGGCTCAATAACATCCCGTAGGTTTCTGGGATGTCCACCACTTGGATGTCAATGATGCTGGCTATCTTGGGGTCCTGGATAAGGTGTATCCAGACATTCTTCAATTCCCCCACCATTTTTACAGTGGTCTTATCCAGCTAGATTACTGCGCCATTAGATGGGGTGGGGTGGAATCTGAGCTTCTGACAAATGGACAAGGGCATGATGTTACCCGAAGCTCTAGAGTCTACTAGGAAATTGTGTATATTTTTTTCATGGATATTCAGGCCTAGTAAGAAGGGAGGATCCTCATTGTTCCCCTAGAAGATGGCCGCATTAGCATCTTCGAACGAGACAATGTTGGGCACGTGGCTGACAATTTCTGGGTTCCCCAAGAGCTTCAGAAGAGACTTCTTCTGCTTGGGACAGTTTAGCAAAACCTCCATCAAGGTCATGGAGGTGGTGGTCTACTCTAACGCCTTCATAATATCAAATCTTCCTCCCGGGGACTGGTGGTCTCCCTCGGCAAGGTCTTTTTCTTGGGTAGAGCTAGGACCTTTTGGAGGAGCGGTTTGATCAGTTATGTTTTTTTGGGGAGGAGGAGTATCTTTGATAGGAGGTGTGGGCGCGTAAGAAGGTCCTTTACCAACCTGACTCTGAGTATTATATGGAGTCCACGAGTTAGTAAAGGCGTTGGCCTCGAAGGGTAGGATAGATTCATCAAAGAATCCCTGTAATTTGGATTCTTCTTCATCTTCCCTGGAAGTTCCAAAGAAGATGGTAGCATAGGTGAAGGCACTGTAGGTTGGCTCGTGGACAGGAGGTTCTGGAGGGGGAGCATCATGTGACTACTACCTATCTAGCTAGGAGATCATGATGACCTTTCTAAAGTGGCACAATTCACCTTGTTGTGTGAACTCGTGTCATGCAGTCTACACCAATTAGTCATGGGCTGGAAGTCTGTAACTGGTGTGAAATGTGATGGTCTAGCACCACTTTGGTTGGTTTTTTGGTTTGTAGGTGGGCCTCCGGTGTTCACGTTATTATTCCATTACTGTTGATTGGGCCTAGACCCATTATAGAAGTTTCTTCCCCCGGCATTGTTATTTCGTTGGCCAGAGAAAATGTTTCCCCTCTAGGAATTCAAATTCTGGGGCACGTAAGACCCCACCTTCAGTTGGCCCATGTCCACGATCAAGGTGGACAATATTTGCTAGAGGGATTCAACCTCGGTGGTCAACTGAGTTTTTGTGTCACAATGTGACGGCTATTGTTGTTGTTGGCTTCTCGGGAAGGCAACAGTATTAGCCAGAGTTGAGGGAGGCAATCCTCCAGTCGCGGACGACTGGAAGAAGGGCACTCTGGACGATTGTGTCTGAGATTGTTGTGCCTACTACAGCTGATTCCAAGGGAAGACTTCCAGACCCGGTGTCATCTGGGTTTGGGTTGGGTAAACATACCGTGCCTACTGGTCTATCAAGGGTGGCAGAGGATTCATTTCCATCGAGGGGGCACCTATTTCCAGATCGGGGTTGTATCCTCCGGCATATGCAGTTCCGCCGGGGATCATTTTGAAGGGCGTGCTCTGTCCAATCCTACCCGGGGATTTTTTGAGACCACAGGAAAGCTTTAGGGCTAGGTTGTATACTTTTTCCAAGGTGTCCCGGTCGCCTGCAGCGGTTGTTCTCCAAAGGAGAGTGGAAACGAAAGGGTCCATCGCATTGAGATAGGTCTTTATGGTTACTTCTAGGGATGGAATGAAGGGGCTCGTGCACCGCTTTAGGACATGATGGAACCTATGGTTGAATGCTACAAGAGGTTCATTGGGTTCCTTCCTAATGGAGATGAACTGGCTATGGGACCAGGCTGGGTCCACATGCACGCGAAAGGCAGCTAGGAAGGCATCCTCCATGTCCTGCCAATTGTTTATGGAGTTGGCAGGAAGGTTAAGGTACCAGTTCAACTCGCCTTGCCCTAAAGATAAGGGAAACATCTGAGTCACAACGTCTTCATGTTAGATCTGGTGTCGGTTCATGGCATCTTTGTATGCCTGTAAGTGTTCTTCCACCATCCGTGAGCCTAAGTGCTCATATCGTGGGTAGATCTTCTCTGGGTGAGAAGGTAAGTCGTTGATTGCACCCAGAAAATTTCCCATTGGGGACCCGGTGTTTCCAAAATACGTGGCCATGGGGGAACTATATGTCAGGCGGTTTGGGTGTTGGTTCCCAGGATTGTCTGAGAAGTTTGGGTATTCTGAGGTATGGTAGATCCCCAAACAATAGTGGCTGGTACGAATTTTGAGGTCCGTTTCTTTTGAGCAGGAGGCTCAAGTTTGACAAACCTTCTAGGATTCAAGGCAGACCTAAGGACTCTTTCAAATTTCACTGTGGAGAAATATCTAATCCCGCTGAAGGCTTGCCTCTTAAAACTATAACTTGGGGAACCCTCAGGAGGTGTAAAATTAGAATCTTGGGAGGGGGATGAGTTCATGCCCTCCTTCTAGCACAAGTTTCTGTTGATGGGGTTTTGCTGACCGTGTTTGCCAACAGTCATAAGTTGTCACTGGGTTCCAGGGATACCGGCCAACTCTGCCTGCAAAGGTTGTCCGGGAGAATGATATTCCCCAGGCCTTCAAGCACCTGGGTGTCAGGTCACGATGGTGCGGGGCTCAGTTGGGGAGAAGTGACTAATTTCGAGGGGGATAGCTGGTTTCTTCAACTCATTTTCTATGGAGATTCAATAAAGTAAGGTTTCCCCTAGCATTCTGAGTAGAAGACATAAAGAATATTAAAACATGAAATACCATTAACTCAGAAGCAGGAATGCCAACAACATCATTGCCAAGAATTCTTTCTTCTTTATTAATTTTCCTTCTAGCAAGCACTGGTGCATGATACGATGGTGGCTCCAGGGGAGCATTTGACTATATAAAACCAGAACAATGGAGCATTGAGCTCTGTAACTTAAAAAAGAGAAATCACTTTGCTATTGCTATGGACAACAAAATCATCAATTTTGCCGACCCTTGGAAATGGGCCGGTCTGCCTATTTATACAACTCTCTTCTAACCCTAACCCTATTTACATCATGTTTCAATAAAATATAATATTTGAGGGCCGGTACTACCTGCGCCACCCTACAAAAGACCTGGAGACAAAATAGGTCTGCCATGTCAGAAAAATAAGACAAAAATATACATCGGAAGAATCAGTCTTGAGAAGAGAGCCAAAAAGGAGAAAGAAGAAAGTAGGTCCCTTGGGGACCGAGGCTACATGCCTCATAAATGGGAAATGTGGTGCCCTATCTCCAATGTGACAGGTGTACCTTTGAGCGGCGCCTCAAGAAGACCACCTTGTCAGAAAACCAACTGCCGAGCTGACGCCTCTTGATGTGGCCAACTACCTTCTGACAGCCTTTATTAACCGCTTTTGAAAGTGACTGGTCAGCCTCGTGGACTGGGACACGGATCACTTGAAAGAATACAAAATTTTGGATCCGGGACTCTGGGATCCGGGAACTTACATCCCCAAAAGAATAAAGAATACTCAACACTTGAGTTCTCCCCGGCCTCCAGAGAAAGCTCAAGGTTGCTTATTGTCGTTGAAAGCCTGGAGGACATGGGAAATGCCATCTTCATCTATATCTTTCAGGCTGGCCCGTCTGTGCTTGGCCACTTCAACTTGTTCCCCCAGGTCTGGAACATTTTCTTTAAATTCATCTTCCATTCTCGCCGCATCATGACCACTCAGTATCATGCGGGTTAGTTTTGCCATCTGGGCCCCATCTATCCCCTCCAGAGATTGATACTAAGATTACATTATTTCAACAAAACTCTCCAAAATTGAATCTTCAGGGGTACATGTATCTGAGCTAAGGAGATCAGCCCTGGAAGTCTTTATTACAAAAGACTTGTATAAATTAGAAGAATATTTTACAGCATTTACCTTATCTTGTAGGGACCCTACCAGTTGCTTGGTTACCTCCAATGTTTGGTCAAGTCTGGTGTGTTGGGTTCTCACAAAATCAAATGATTCATCAACCAGAATTCTGGATTTAGAAATCATATCTTCACCCATGGTAAGGAGCTCTTTGAGCTCCACCTTCCATGCTTGGTAATTTTTGGCGTCACCCTCCCATAGCTCAATAAGAGTTTCTACCTGGTGAATAACTTTCCAGGCTCTGTATAAATCAGGGAGGGTGGAAACCAGGAAATGCCGGGTGTTTCCTATCTGCAGGGTGACCCACTCGTCCACTGCTTGGGCTTTCTTTTTCATTACTCACAGGGAGTCTATGTCACTCTATGGTATATCTTCTGAGGTGGAGGCCTCTAGAGGAGTGGCATTGATGGGTCGAGCTAGCTCAATAAGAAACCCCATAAGGTTTGCATTTTTTTCCTTTTCAGCTTTGAGCCTCTAGGACTCTTTCTCATATCGGGCTTCCACTTCCCTTGTTGCCTCCTTTAGCAAGTCTACCTCACCTTGCTTTCCCCGTTTCCCTAGTGACACCTCTGCAACATTATAGTCTTCGAGGTCCATGGTTGCTTCTTCAGCGTCTGGAGGAGGTGTTGCCACAACGGAAACTATTTCGTCACCCAGCCCAGTTCAGAGGGTATGAACTGTCTGGGATTTCTTGGCCTTTGGCGGGGCGTGAACTTGGACCATCATTTCAGCCAGGGAGAGAGGAATCATAGGAGTGGAATGAGATTTTCTTTTCCTACTCTCTATTAGCCATTGGGGTTGGAGGGGTGGCCTCCCTGCCAGAATTTGTTCCCCTGATTCTTCTCCGGTACCTTGCGGTTGTTGCTCCTTAGCAACATAGACCTTATCATTCCTCTCCCTGCCACAATTTATTTTGTAGCAATATTCTCTTCAATCTCCATCTCCTCAGCCTTGTCCTATACATCTATCACTGGGTCTGGACCCTGGTAGGCTTCCTCGGGGATTTCTTCTTCAAGCTGCTCTTCTTCTTATTATTCTTCTTGTTCTTCTTCTGTCGAGGCCTCTTCCTCTGTTGGCACCTCTTTCGGTAGTAGGGGAGGTGTCAGGCCAAGATTTAGAGTTTGGGCCACTGTGATAACCTACCTGAAGGTTTCTCCTGGGAGTGGCTCTTAGAACGTGATGGTTGGGGTTACGGTTATTCCTGAAGGTTCGGTTCCCCCAACGGATGTCATTTGTTCACCTTTTTTTTTGGTCCACTCCCAGACCTTGCATCGCTTGAGCCCCGGAGGTAATCTCCAGCTCTGGCTCTTTCTCTTCCACCTACTACTCTTGTCCCTGTGCAGGTTCCTGTTCCAAGTCTTCTTGCTTTGCAGCCTCTTGTTCTATCCCCGGGACTTCTGTCTCCACTTGGGTATTGTCCCCCTGCAGGTTCTTGAACTCGTCGGTTGCAAATATATCGAATTATTCTTGCGGAGGGGGACTGGCTAGGACCTTTGCTAGCTCTGCTTCTTTCTCTGGCTCCAGGGAGCTGGAAGAAAGGATCTCAACTTCTTGGGGTCGGGATGTCTTTGGCTCCAGCTCTGTCTTGGGCTTTTTGCTGAGCTTTTTCTTCCTCTGGGTAACCAGAGGCAGACCCGCATCTCTTATTGCCGCTACTTCCAGGGGATCCACCCCCATTGCCTTCACCATTAAGGCTGCTAATGACAGGGAGGAAGGGGGATGAAGTGGTCTGGCCATGAGTGGTGGGGTGGCCAGCCATGTTATTAATTGCTCCCTCATTTGTTGGGAGGCCGCCACCGACGATTTTATTTATTCTGTGATGGGGACTTCTTGCGTAGAAGGGGTTGTGTCGATTCTTTTTCCCTTGTCTGCTCCCTGCAAAGAAGTCTCGACCCCCGGCGTCAATCTTGGTACCGATGGCGGAGTTAATTTGGGCGCTGGTTGGGCTGCTCGGTGGGTACTCCTAGGGCACACCTTCTTAAAATAGGCGTGGCTTCTCTCGACCACCTCTCGAGTGAAGTCTTCAATAGTGGGCCCTTCTTGGGTGGCCCAGTTCACTGGTGGAAGAGCCTTTTTATCGATCCCCTTTTCTTTGTTCTGGGGATCGAAAGTGGGGGCGACATCTAAGAAGTACGCTGGGAATTTTTGGAGCTTCAGCTTCTGCATCATGCCGACCGTCATTCTGATGAAGTGCTTGCTGTGCACCTCCACATCATCTTGGCAATCTACCTAGAAGTCCTCCATGTGTATATGATGGGGCTCTGATGCCCGGGGCATTGCCATTGCAATTCTGCCATGCGGATCAAAAATTTTCTGCGCTAGATAAAATTCCTGTAAGTTATAACTTTTTAGCTCATTGTCTGCCTCCTTTGCGATGCCAAACTGCATGTATAGTTCCCACAGGTGTTTGGGAATGGGATGTTGGGGATCTTTTTGAGGGAAAAGAAGGCATGCACCTCCATTATTTGCCTATAATACTCCAATAGCATGATCTTGTCCCCACAATGCCTGGGCAACATGTAGGGTTTTCTGGAGAAGCCGACGACCCTAATGTATGTGTGCTATTAGAACTAAATATAGTAATGTCAATAACTATGGACCAACTTCATCGCCTCAGCAGACAGGCGACATCTGGCATCCCGGGTGGGTGTAAGCAGATGGTAGTAAATGAACGCATCGTTTACCTAGCAAAAATTGGGGAAGCTGGCCTCCCATTGAATTTGTGAGAAATGGTCCCATGGTGCCTTTTTTCCCAGGCCAATCCCAAGTATGCCGTCAGTAAGTAGGCCGTCAGAACGGGGCCTTTACTGTGCCAGGGCCCAGAAAACATAAGAAGACATATAGAACTTCTTCTTCCCGTTCAACTGCTGGAATTGGGAGTCGACATGGTTGGAGATTATTGCGGCCCAGTCAAAGAATTCTCCCTTAGTGGAGATGCCGAGGAGGAAATATTACATCCATTTGGAAAAATCTTGGGCGGAGGGCTGCCCAAAGATCCTGGCTAATGCTATCATCCCCATCTGGATGCTCTCCTTGAATTTAGAGTGGGGAATTTCAATCTTCATCCTCTTTGGGTCCCTCTTCAGGGCCTTGAGCCAATGGGTATTCATGTATACCTGGGCAGTGTTCTCCAGTTGTGTGAACTGGGTTAAGCCATCAGTCCTTGTAACCACTGTAGCCCTATCAAATTGTGGGATTCCCAGGCTTTCTCAGAATGTGACTGGGTCGAGGGACACCAGTGGAGTGGGGTATCCTATCGGCTCTACAGCCACGAGCATAATAGCCCAGACAGAGGAGTTGTAGTTGGCAGCCAGTGTTTGGATAAGCTCTGGAGATTGCATGGAGCATGGGAAGCAAGCTGCCTGAAGGATTCCGGAGCCCCCGATGTTGATTGCTAATTGATCTCCAGCCTGTCGCTGGATGTGCATTATTTTCACCAAGGCCTGCATCTTCGGCCATGTTCTGACATTGGTGTTAGTTATCAGCTTCACCTTGGACTCAATCTTTGAGCCCACGATGACATTGTCTTGTACAAATTTCATGGTGAGGGGCAGCTTCTTGAGGGCCTTCTCCATCTTAGATTTTACTGTTGCCTTGGTCTCTGCTGCAGAAGGCAACTCTGGACTTCCGGGTGGAGAAGATGCAGATGCCTCAGACATGTTTGGAAGATGAACTCTGGGAACCTGTGACACAAAGCGACCGTCAGAACACATTTATCAAAATAATTATTCTGGGGTCTGGAGATCTTACCACCATGATGTTTTCTTTCTTGAAAAGTTAGTTTCATTAAAAAAATAACTGAAAAGAAAAACACATCATATAAACTTTAGATTTTCATTAAACATCCAGGTCTAGGGATTTTTATCACACTTGGTAAAGACACAGGATGGAGGATGGTAGGAGACCCAAAATGCAGAGAAATGACCATTGGTGAGGATGCGTAAAAAAAGCCAAGTCATCGAGCCCACGTGGGCGCCACGTGCGTAGGTATTAAATGGAATTTATGGCGATGATGATGGAGCCAACTGTCCGAATGCACGAAAAGGGAAAGCCACTTGGCTAGAATTGATTTTGCACATGGGACATAAATGAGGTTCTGACAGACTTCATGGAGGAGAGAGAAAACCTCCTGTTTGAAACCGGCCGAGAGCCGAGTTTCAAACAGGTGGTTTTCTGCCCCGAAGTGAGTTTGGAGGCGGAAAACCAGAAATAGAGGTGACTTGACCAGATTTTCAAGCCACCTGGAAGGATATACATGGAGCCAAGGGATATATACAAAGACACAGAGGGATATATAGAGACTATATACAACTATACATATATACACAAGATATACAATGCGGACCGACGCCCGCAGGAAAACCAGACGAGACAGAGACACATATATACATCTATTTACACTATTTTACAAATGAACCACTTCTGCATAGAGGGTGGAAAACCCTCTGGTAGAGCCGACCCACCAATGGGCGGTAGAACCAGAAAATAGCAAACCAGACGAAGCAGAGAAACAAAACAAAACAAGACAAACAAAAACCAAACAAAACCAAAGAAAACCAGAGAGCGGAAGAAAACCAGAGAAGTGGGAAAACAAAAACACCAACCTGAGCATGCAGAAGGTGGAGGAAAGGGAGGATTTACTGCAGGAGCTCTGTAACAGCTCAAGTTGTCAAACAGTCAGAGTCACTACCACGAAGCACTTGCACTTGCCTGATAATGACTGAAAATTTTAAGCGTTGATTATCGTAAACTCTCTGCAAATGCTCTGTTAATCACTTTGAAATCTCTCTCTAATTCTCTCTAAGTGCTTGGAGATTTTAATTGCGGTAAATGTGAAAGTGACAGATAATTTCTATTTATACCCACGCTAAAAAGGTAATCCTCCCCCTTCCGGAAATCTCCGGACAAGCAAAACCCCCGGACTCCGGGCCCGGGGATTCCTCGTGATGATATCCTTAAGAACATCATGGCAAAGAATCCTGGAGTCCGGAGGTCGGTTCCCAACGAAGGACGACCTCCGGGACCGGAGTCCCGGAGGAAAAAACCAAATGAACAAAACACCACACCGGGGAAGAAAACCCCAGAGAAAGAAAACAAAAGGGAAAGAAAGACAAGGCAAAGCCGCAAGAAAAAACAAAAAAAGGGGGACCCAACATTTTGCACACAAAATGTAGGGACGAGGATGCAGGGAATAACACATTTCACCATTCTTAAATACAAGATTAGGGAGCTCCTTTACTTTGATAGTCTCGACATTCAGCCTGCCCATATCCACCTCCTTCCCCATTGTGGAAAATGGGTCTTCCTTCAACATGATCTCAAACATGTGGATCTCCCCCACCTCTAGGAAAGTGCTAAGGTTCTCAACATATCTGGGGTTGGGCTTCCCTTAGTTCTTTGGTGTCACCAACAGGCTCATTTACCATCCAGAAAGGGGATTTCCTCATTTGTCTCACCCTGGGGGTTTTCTCTAGTCATCTTACCCATTTCTATGTTTCCATAAATGGTAGTCCTGTCCTCATCCATTGTTGTATCAATACTGGGGGTTTCTTCCAAAGCTATATCATTTGGCCATAAACCATGACCAGAGGAACTAGGGGTATCCACCTTCTCCTTTAGTTTAGGTTCCTTCTCCTGGGGGGCCTTGTAGTTAGTACTGACATGGCTTTGTTTAAAGAAATGTTGGAAGAACAGGGTGGCATTCTCATAGAAAATCGTCTGGGTCCACTTACCCCATTTAGATTTTAAAAAAAAAAGATTAATAGCACTTTGTCCATAGCTATATTGACACAAAATAGGGCATACACAAGTCTATTTTTTTGAATAGTGATATCAGCTACTACAAAGTGCTCGAAGGAATGTAGTTCATTCATATATCAGGTTCATTATGTTGATGGTTTGGAGTTTTTATTTTTTTTAACATTTATAAGTTTTTGATTGGTTTAAGTATTTTCCACATTAGTATAAGTGAAGAAAATTGTTAATTTATAACTTATTTACCACCCCTTATTCAACCTATTCAACATCATAATCCTGAACTCAGTACTTCCTATTGTTAACTTTTATTTTATAATCAATTGAGGATATACCCAGTATATCCATGCCTTATGATCATTCAATGACCCTTGCTTATATAGACCCAAATAATTTTCTTAGGCAACTAGCAAATAGATGACATACAAGGTCATATAAAACTTTGGGTCTGTCTTGACCGTCTACAACTGTTCATCTAGGGTTTTACTTATAATTTGACCCCACCCGATCATTCTTTGTCTCTTTTTGATGGTCTCAATATTGAGGACCGTCCATTTTTCCAATTTCCTAGCCTAGAGAAGATCGAACACCTTTCTTAGAATACAGATATAATTATTTATTTCCTTCATTAAGTATTCTCTATGTAAATCCATCATTTCTATCTTGTCCTTCCTAGTATTTTGAGGTAGATCCAATTGATTTTATGTGGGATATCAGGTTCATTCCTATAATAAATATCCCCTCATTCAATGAAGATGGTGATATACTAATATATAGTTGGAATGTGGAAAACCTCTTCTATCACATCTGATCTGATGTTTAGAATCACATCTCCCTATTTCTTCTTTACTCTCCTTTCTTTGGGATCATAGTGCTCTACCACTTCTATTATTAAGTCTAGGAACTGAATTGACACTGGGTATCCTATTGCGTGAACCGATATGGAAATGACCATTAAGGAGGCATCAAGTGACCGAGCATTGGGATTTAAAATTATTTTGATGAAATCGTTGAAGTCCACATTACCAATGTCCATGTCTGTAATCTCACTATGGAGATTACCTAGTTTGGAAGATGGTCCATAGCCTTGAAATTTGTACTTCATGGGTAGTGCAGTTGAGATACCTAGAACATCTACATCCATAGAAAACCTTTGTTAGCATTTTTTTATTGAAATGCAAGAATTACCTATCTACAAAAGCAAACTAAGCACTAACTGTAGAAAGAAAAAGAAAAAAGTATCACTACACCTAAAAAAATATAAATAGGAAAATAAACTGAAAACCAAAACTTAAAAACTAAACAGGACTTCCCAAACAACAAGAAAAAACACAATTGTTGAACTTTTAAAATTTTGGGGTTTCAAAATCCCAAAATTTGCAACATTGGTGTTCTTTGGTGTAAGGCCCAGATATTGACATGTCTCACCACACTTGAAGTAGCTCAAATTTATTTTCTCAAATATTATTGATTTAGCTCTACATTGATTTTCTCTATGACCGAAGTTATGACATACATCACAATTTCCATGAAATATTTTTGCATAGTCCTGATCTGAGACATGAATCTTACACTAACTTGCTTTGTGAATAACCTTATGAAAATAAATAATTGAATTCTTTGTTTCTAACTCATTCTACAATAAACTTCCTCATGACCAATTTTTTTGAAAATATAACAACAACCATTAACAAGTAGATACCTCTAAGCATTTGATTGCCTTACAGGAGGCCTTCTTCTAGATGTGTTCTAATTTTTGACCTTTCTTGTCGCCCTGACCTTTTCATCATCTTAATTTTCATTTTTCTTACCTTTATCCATTTAATTTGAACATTCATCAGTAAAACCTAATCCTTTTTTACCAATGAGACCTTTCTGAGAGGATATAATTGATCCACAATAAACAGCTCTCACATGGTTTTTTTTCAGCCTTTAGCCTTTCCAATTCAATTTTTAACTTATCATTTTGTTTTGATATCTTCCTAATTATCTCTTCAAGAATTTATTCAATTTCTTTCTAGTCTTCCAATGCTTTTTGAAGTTCAAATTTTTTTATCCAAGTATTCTTTGACTAGTAATTTGATCCAGCTCCAATGAGATTTTCTTTCATCTTAGAATTCTAATCTAGATCTTCTGACACCTCTTTTAATTTTCTTAGTTCAGTCAACTCCCATTCTAGCTCTATATTTTTTTCCTTTTATTTCTTCAATTATTTATTGACCTCCTTATGTCTAGCTTTAAACTTCTTAATCTTATCTCTTAACTTTGCAATGCAAGTATTTTCTTCCTTTAAGTTTTCCTTTAGCTCCCCATATTCCTGATTCAGTATTGTTAGAATTTAATCTTTCCTTGGTTGTGTTGGTACTCTCAAATTTGGCACAAATTTGGATTGACCATTTTGAAATTTTCCACCTTTAGCTCCCCATATTCCTGATTCAGTATTGTTAGAATTTAATCTTTCCTTGGTTGTGTTGGTACTCTCAAATTTGGCACAAATTTGGATTGACCATTTTGAAATTTTCCATAAGGCAAGTTGAGTACCCCTGAAAAGTTTTGTGAGAAGGCTTAGTTTGAATGCTTGTAGAAGGCACCCTGATGATTTTCATGATATACCACTTGGGAAGAGTGTTTAATATCTTTCATTTGACATATGTAGTGGTTTCCAGCTCCTAAATTCTAAATCTAACATGTCTAGGGAGTAGCCATTTGAAGGTGGTTACATAAATATGCATTTTGCTAAGTGTCATTTTGTTGTACCAGGCCTAGTTTGCTTCTGAATAACTTTTTCCCTGCTGAGTTTCATAAGCCTCCACTTTGGGAATGCTTAGCATATATATTAGAGAGACTATGTTTCAAAACTCAAGTCATTTCAAGTCTATTTGATAAGTTTCCATATTCCCCAAAGTCGGTTGCCTAGAATTGTTTGTATCTTTGTTCTGCCCAGAAATCTGAGTAGCCCAGTTTAACTGATTATAACTTTTGACTAATTGATTAAACTGAAAAAATTACTTTTGAACTATGGTCTTGGGATTAAATACTTCATATTTTATTTGTTTTTAGATCATGATGAATCCCTTAGAGAAGTCTACCAATTTGTTTTCGCTTGCATTCTGTTGAGTTTCCTAGAATTGTCAAATACAGATTTTTGAATGCCCTACTTTGAAGGCCTGCATCTTTGATCAAATGGATAGGCATGATACTATGGTGTTTTCTTAGGTTTTTTAAGCATGAAAATGAACCTCTTTTCCTATTTGTAGATCCCTGTGAAATTGATTACAAGTTTTTCTAGAACCATTCTATTTGTAATTAATTCTGATTTCCAAAAGTGTCAAATGCAGAATTACTAAGTAGCCTACTTTGAGGTCCTGCAAAGTTGTGCTCCAGTCAAAGATTTTGAAGAATTGAGTTTTCCCTTGAATTAAAAACTTGGAAGTGTATTTCCTTGAATATTATTGGACCTTGACCAATCTGTTTGGTCACTTTTCTAAGTTGATTCCAAATCAGATTTTTGCATTTTCACTGTGTTTAAATTCAGAAAAGTTGTAAAGTGCTGACTTTACAGATTAGTACTGGTTGATTAGTTTTTCATTAGAGGAAGTTAATTGAACATCTACATTCCATGTGTGAAGATTAATCCATATCCTGGGTATCAGACTTGAAGGATGATTCTTAATGGGTTTGCGAATTCAAAATTAAAGACAGTTTGTGCAGTTTGCAGTGCAAAACCGAATCAAATTTACATAATGGTCATTTTCATAGAATGATAAATTTTCGTCTCAAATTTTTTTTGAAGAAACAATTTTGGCACCATTCTCATTGCATGTGGATATACTACTATGAACAATGGTTTCTACGCATTTGAAATAAATACAAAATATCTTCAAAACTTTCAACCAGCACATTGCAAAAGAGTTCAAAGGGAGTTCCTGTGTAGCATTTGAAGAGAGTAAAGAATGATTTCAAAGAGGAGGCTGCATTATTGCACTAAAAATTCAATGGCATCAGAGGGTTGTGTATCGAAACATGGAGACAGAAATAAGGAAAATGTAAAGAACAAAAGGGATGTCTGTGTAGATCTTCTTGGGAGTTTTAAAACTTTAGAAGCTTTCAACAAATGCAAATAGAGGGGAGATGTTACCCAACACATGGAGGACATTTGCAACATTTAAAAAATTAAAATCAGAACACTGCAAAAAGGGAAAGATTAAATAAAAATTTGGTGAACACAAATTTGCAGGAGACAAAAAAATAGTCATATTGTGGGGGGGGGGCATAACTTCAAATTTCACCGTTGGATCGAGCTAAATTTTGGATATGTTGTCACAAATCTAGTTCTCCAGATTCTCACTAGAGAAAGCTTCCAAATTCTTCTTTGTTCATGAGATACAGTCAACTGTGTGCAACACTATCTAGAGGATAAAATCTTTTTTTGAAAATACAAAGAGGCATATATCCCACATTGACTGGGTTTTCATTTTTCTTGGTATTTTTATACTTTGGAACTTGTATAATGAAATAAGAAAGAAGCCCAGAGGCTTATGGTAGGCCCCTTGGTTGGAGGCCTTAGTGCACCGGTAGTACCCCCAAATTTTGGTACCTAGATTTCAAAATAATTTAAAACTCCAAGGAACTTAATCCCACATTCATCCCGCAGCTACATTTCAAAATATTTATAAGGAAGAAGTGAAACATAATGAAATGTGAAGAAGAGTTGGAGGCTATCCATGCATAGGTGATTGGAGCCTTTATTTTTGTGCCATCAACCAAATGGCGACCCAATTTTGTAGAAAAGTGGTGATGTGGCAGACACATGGTGCAGGTGACACATGGAAGCTAGTCACAAAGTCAAGAGAATAAAGGCATATAACCGCCAAGATCATGAGACTGGGAGACTAATCACCAAGTTCAACACCAGATGTTAGCTGCTAGGTCACTAGATGTTGGCAGTTAGTGCAAAAAGATTAGGAGATTAGGAGACTAACTGAGTCGCGTGGTCACCATATATTAAATGTTAAGTGCCTAGCATCTAGAAACTTGGAGACTAAGGAGGTGGTTGCCAGATCTCTAGATTAAACCATGGTTAGTGGAAGAATCAAGTGACCTGGAGACTGTATGGTGGAAGGTTAACCATAGTTAAAGTTTAGTCAAGGTGCAGTTAGGTGAAGTCTTATAGAGACTTAGAGACTAAGGTCAGTCTCCAAGTCTCCCAACAAACTAAGGGTCAATGAAATTATCAAGAGACTTAGAGACAAAGAGAAAAAGAGAACTAGGGTTAAGGACAAGTTTACAAACTAGTTAAAAGAAGTGAATCAACATGTGACACATGTCAAAATCTAGTGCTTTCTGTGTAATAAAAGACATAAAAGGATAAATTTCAAACGCAAATGACATAGTTTGTGCACAAGATTAAAATTTGAAAGAAAATAAAAGAATTATAGTCTGTGCAAATGTCAAAAGAGGAAATATAAAATTATATTTGCACAAATAAGACAAAAGTATAAAATATTTTCATGTAGTTTGATGCAAACATATTTTATTGCAAAGCTTGAATAGAGAAGCATTCCAGAGGGATTTCTCATAAATAAAACTAGACTTTTGCAAATATGATCAGATTTTCTCAGAGAACAAGAATCAGATTGTGAAGTCAGATATTTATTTGAAAAGATATTTGAAATCAGATTTATTAGAGCTTTCCCAGAGGTTTTTTGAGCAGAGAATATGATCATATTTTAAAGATATTTCTTAGCAAATGTAATCAGATTGGAAAGGATTTTCAGTGGCAGGATAAAGGAGATTTGTAGGGTATAAGATCAAACTAACAAAGAATCAGATTTAGCAAACTTTGAAAGGGCAAATGAGACTAGATTTTGAGATCACCAACAGGGAAAACAAATCATATTTTGATGAGATAGTTACCGATGAAGTTCAGATTTTTTGAAAAGAATAGAAATTTTTTTCAAAGAAGGACAGGTGTTTATCAAACATAGATTTTAGGGTTTCCTTCTTCTTTTTCTATTTATTTCTTTCTTTTCTCAGTTGTATTGGTTCCTATCCTTTGCTCTATTTTAGATTTTTCCCTGCAAGAGTTTAGAGCAGGTCATAGTGATGTTGAATATATTTCTGTAAGATAAACTTCTAGACTTTTGTCTAAGATTTTGAGCTTTTTGTTATTAATGTACTAAAGCTAGATCATTTCAATAAAATAGAGTTTAATTCCTAGTCTGTATTGTTCTGTCTCTTTATATTGTGTTTATTCTCTTGTATGTTTTGTTTGTAAGGCATCTAAAACATACCGGTTATAAGGTAACTTGTCTAATTACTTGTGAGTTTCCTACAAGGAAAGAACTAAGTTTCTCAAGTAATTTCAGAGAGAAAAATAGTGTTGTAAGGATTTGATGCAATAATACAGAAGTGATAAGATAGTTTGTAAGGCACTCTATCTGGATTGTATATAGTCTGTAAGGCATTCTATAGTATGTTATTTGATTTGTGACCTGTGGATTACATTTTTTGACTGTTTGCCCAAGGATAGTTACTGGTTAGGGTTTACTATTTAGTCTTTATTCAATCATCAAGCATAAAACAAATACTTAAGATATACCACTGTTACTAAGTGCATACCTATTTTAAAAGGATTGTATTGAAGTAATACAGTTCATATTGCTGATTCCTTCAAGAGAGAATAAAAAAAGGTTAACCTTCCTTGAGTTTAATCTCTGAAAAGAAGAAGGATAAAATTCCTTATTTCCAAGTAGTCTTCCGTGTTAAGCTCTTTTTCAAGTTGTTAACATTTTTTACAGAGTAATTTATTGATGTGATCAGGGATAAGATAGCATAATAGTGATGACCCTAATCCACCATTTGAAGTTTTACTAAACATAGTAAACTATCTAGGCAATACCTGCCTAAGTCCTGTGGAGCTCAAAGAAGAAGGATGATATTATCCTATCCTCATCAATTAGACTTTATCTTGCATGATCTAAGAGTGTATGGTCTGAGAATCAAGCATATCATTTTGTCAAAGTCTGTCTTTGCAAGAAAAATCTCTAATAGGTTGAAAATATGTAATTAAAGGATAAACAAAGGTATCCTTATTTGTATTTGTCCTCTAGTCCAAGTAGGAGGACATGTCACAATTTTGTAATTCCTTTAATAAGGAAATTAGATATTCCTCCTTAAGAGGAATCTCACATTTGGCACACACATAATGTGAATGTGGCATGCATAGAAGATGGGAGTTACATGAAAACTCCTCCAATCATCTCTATTTAGGAGATGACTCTCACACACTTGTCTAATAATCTTCTCTCTTTTCTCACTTCTCCTCACATTCTCATCTTACTCTCAATATTGTATTGAGCTTATTGCTCTCATTCTTTAGGCCTTATTCCATATTCATATTCTTCACAAAGGGTTTTTGTTGTTTTTCCCCTTTCAAATCCTTGTGTTCTTGTCTTGGTTCTTGGATATTTTTGGTGATCTTTTGGCTTGATACTTTGTAGCAATTCCTCTCTATCTCTCTTGGTAAACTTGGTAAATTCCTTTCATGCACTCACACTTGGATTATTTCCGTTTCTCTACTATTTTTTTAATTAATCCTAAGATGATATCAGAGCAGGTTTAATCCTTGTTTGTTGAGTGTTGCATGTAGGAAAATTTGAAGGATATTTTGGTTGTGAAGGAGAAAGCATTTTTGTTATCTAACCATTTTGTTGCAGGTTTTGCTTCATTGTTTATTTTTGCAAATCTATCTTTTTTTTGTGAATCTAACTTTTTAATAGATGGATTGCCACCAGATCTAAGTTTTCTCATCTCTTTTTCAAGTTTATTAAGTTCTATCTCTCCCTCTATCAGGAAACCGCAAGGGATTCTTAATTTGTAATTTCCATATTTCATTATATCTAACATCTTATCTGCAGATTTAGACTCTCTCTGCTAACATTTTTTTGCAGCATCTAATTTTATATCATATCTCTGGTTTATCTATTTCTTATCTTTGTTTTAATCTCAGTAAATCTTTGTGTATTTATACATCTCTATCTCTAATATATCCCAGTTGTTTACTTCTTTATATATATATAGTTTTTGTTTAACATATCTTGCAGGTAGCTCTGGTTCTTCATTTACATTCATCTCTTGTGCAACTTGTGTGCTTTATTATTTTTGTTCAAGATCTCTTATTGGTAATCCCACTTTTTTTATTTTCATTGCACTACTCCTTCTTTTCCTCCATGCAGCCTATGGTGCTTTTGCTGATCCTTTGCACTTACCATATTCTCAGCATTTTCATTGTACTACTTTTTCATCTCCATAGCGCAGCTTTTTGTTCAACTCTTGCACAACATCTCTATAGCGCAACTTTTGTTCAACCTTTGTGCAACATTGTCTAGATTTTGTTCTACCTTTGAGTAGCCGCCTAACATAGAGGAGCTTCTATTAAATATAACTATTCCCACGCAGCTTGGTTTCTAAATTTTAGTGAAACTTTTGTATTATTCTCTTAGCGCTGTATTTTCCTTATCCTTGCACGACATTCACAGAGATACCTTGGGCAGTTCATAATGTTCATAACATTTTATTATTATTGGTAATTCAATTATTGGTAAATTGTTCATATATTTGTAACTGTAGATTCGTTTAAATTTGGAGCTCTGCAGCTTTGTTTAACATTTTTTTATCATTGCGGGTGGAACATTACTCCTATCATTGCAAACTTTTCTAACCTCTTTTTGATTTATTTTGTAGAATAATCATTTAATTCTCATTATTTAGCATATTCATTCTTTCTAGTTTGAATGATTCCATATTATCTTTAACTCATTTCATCTCTAATTGTTTTATTTTATTATTTTTTTTTACCAACATTATCAATTAGTTTAAATTAATTCATTTCTTATAAATTTTATTAAGCATTTGATTTAAATAAACATTTGTATACATCAATTTGATTATTCAAATCATTGTTATTCATTGCTTATTAATCATTTAAATTTTATCTCTTTTATCTTAGTATTTTCAAATTTTGTTTAAATGAAAAAGTTTTAAACATCAATACATTTTTCATGTTTAATTTTATCTCAAATCGTTTCATTCTTACATTCTTTGCATCAACACTAACTAAATTCAATTGTTGTTCCATTAATTATTTGTAATCAGAATTTGTTTCACCATTTAAATTAAATTTTTTTTTTTTTTTCATATTTCTATTTTAACTATTCTATTGTAAATTTCATTAAAGTCAATTTTTTTAATCTTGATCATTATATATTCACTATTATTCACTTTGTTTAAGTTAATTTGATTATTAATCATGTCTACTCTAATTCTGGAAATTAAACTCAACAGCTCTAACTATCATCAATGGAAAACTCATGTTTCATTTCTCTTCCAGTTTAAAGATTTACTTGAAGTTGCTAGAGATTCTTCTATTGAACCAGATACTTCTGCTTGACAAGCAGAAAAAGATGCATGAAAATGAAAAATGAAGAAGCTCTCGGTTTGATTGGTATCTCCATAGTTCCTGATCTTTATATCCTAATTGGACATTGCACCAAAGCTCATGAAGCATGGGCCATTTTTCAACAAACGTATGACAACTCATCCAAATCCCATAAGATTCAACTCCAAGACAACTTGGAGGACTTAAGGTATAATGATTTTAAAAATATGGATGAATTCTTACTCAAGTTTGATGTAATTAAAACTGAACTAAGTGGTGTTAATGTTACTTTGGCTAACATTAGATTAATTACTATATTATCTTAAAGAAATGTCTTCCTAAGGAATTTCAGCAATTCATTACTAATATTCATTTTCAGCTTGCTATTCCTACTTTTGCTCTTTATTTAACTTATGCTATTTTTCAAAATTTGTTACGTCAAGAGGAGGCTAAATTATTGCAATTTGGTACTATTAAATCTTTTGAACATGCTTTTGTTTCTAAAACTCAAAATCAAAGTAATAAATCTCATACTTGTAATAGTAATCATCATAATAATAGTTATTTAAATAACTATAATCAAAATAACAGGTCTAATTCTAGGCCTTCATACAATAATAATAACAATAATTACAATAATCAGCAAAATAAAAAACCACATTGTACTTATTGTGGTAAAGATGGTCACCTAACTAATGTTTGTTTTAAAAAGAAAAATTATAAGAAGCCCATCAATAACAATAATCAAAATAACTTCAAATCTCAAGGTAATCAATCTCGATGTACTTTTACTGCTTGTTATAAAGCTTCTCATGCTTTAGAATGGATTATTTATAGCGGCGCTTCTCATCATGTTACATCTGATAGAGAGGTGTTTGATTCTTTGCAACCTCATACTACTAATATTCCTATTCAATTGGCTAATGATCATAGTTACAAAGTTGATGGTTTTGGTGATGTTAATGTTCCAAATGGAAAGTTACACAATGTTCTTTATGTTTCTGAATTGAAGTCTAATCTTCTTTTAGTTGCATAATTATGTCAAGGTTACAAAGTTGAATTTCATAAGGATATATTCTATATTATTGATCCTAACACTGATCATGTTGTTGCTAATGCTAAGATGGATCATGATAATTTGTCTAAATTTTATGAGTTTGCCTCTTCAAGGTACTCTTTGAAGGTCAATATTTATTTTAATGTATGGCATGAATGGCTTGGCCATTTGAATTCTGATTATATTACTTTGATGCAAAAATCTAACATGGTTGAAGGATCACCCCATATTGTTCCATCTAAAATTACATGCACACGGTGCATGAGTGGCAAAATGAAAAGGGAGCCCTTTCCACTTGGTACTTCATGGAGGGCATCTCATAAGTTACACCTTATTCATAGTGATATTTTGGGTCCAATGGAGAACATATCCATACAAGGTTCAAAGTATGCTCTAACCTTTGTGGATGATTTTACTAGAAGAATTTAGATGACAAATTTTCTAAATTTCACATGTTTGTGGGAAGGCAATCTGGTTCTAAACTTAAAATATTTAGAGCAGATAATGGTACTGAATATGTTAATAATGCTTTTCATTCTTACTTAAGATCTTTTGGTATAAAACACTAGCTTACTATTCCTTATACACCACAACAAAATGGTGTGGCAGAAAGTAAGCATAGAACTATTATGGAAATGGCTAGATGTATGTTACATGCTAAAGGTATACATTACAAGTTTTAGGCTGAAGCAATGGCTTGTGCCACATATATTCTTAATAGAACTACTAAAGCTTTGCAAAATATAACTCTTGAGGAAGCTTGGTACGGTAGGAAACCAAATTTACAACATTTGAATTTTTTTGGATCTATTGCTTATGTTCACACACCTAAACAAAGAAGGCATAAACTAGATTCTAAGTCTTCTTCCTTTACTTTTTTTGGGTATGATGAATCTACTAAAGGTTATAGAGTTTATGATCCTATTACTAAGAGGGTACATATTGCAAGAGATATTATTATTTTAGAAAATGAAGTTCATGATTGTTCCAAGGTCAAAGATGATGAATTTAAAGGGGGTATTAGTGATCTCTTGGAGGACCAACCTCCTATTCTAAACCCTACTCCCAATGCACCTATTTCTATTCCTACTAGTATTAAAAAAGATGACGATGATGATGATGGTAAGAATATTTCTACTCCTCCTAGTGATAATTTTTCTCATGATAGTGATAATGTTGTTCATAATGATAATGATAGTGACGGTGAAAATGATGAATTTACTCCTCATAGTGATATTTCCATTACTTCTAAGAGAAATACTAAATGGTTTAAAAATTTACTTAATGAAGGTGATGATTATATTACTAGAATGGGTGGTCTTAGACCTAGGAGACTTAATTATTGCAATTATGCTTTGATGTCTTCTCTTATGCATATTAAAGATCCTCAAACTTTTTCTCAAGCTAAAAATCAACCTCATTGGAAAAATTCTATGCAAGATGAATATGATAGTTTAATTTCTAATAATACTTGGGATTTAGTTACTTTACCTCATGGAAAAATCTTGTTTCATGTAAATGGTTATATAAAACTAATTTGAATGCAAATAATGAAATTAGTAAGTTTAAAGCTAGACTAGTAGCAAGAGGTTTCTCTCAAGTTAAAGGAATAGAGTATAATGAGACCTTTGCTCCTCTTGCAAAAAATGCCTACTATTAAAGTTGTTCTTTCTTTAGCTGCTAAAATGAATTGGCCTATTCACCAAATGGATGTTAAAAGTGCTTTTTAAAATGGTGATTTGCATGAAGAAATCTATATGTCTCAACCTCCTATTTTAATTAAAGAAGGTAATGAACATATTGTATGTAAACTAAATAAATATATCTATGGTTTAAAACAATCTCCTACATAATGGTATTCTAAAATTAATGCTTTCTTTATTTCTCAAGGTTTTTCTAGAAGTAAAAATGATCCTAACTTGTATATCAAGCATAGTGAAGATGACATTATTATTTTCATTCTTTATGTTGATGATTTGATTCTTACTTCAAGTTCTAACCATTTAATTTATATTATTAAGTCTCAACTTTGATGACATTAATTTGTCATTAGTATTCAAACAACACTTTCGGTAAGCTTACACCGAAAGACAGTAAAGAGAAAACCGAATATTAGATTAGAAGATCACCAAAAATGACTAAGTATAGAGAGAACCGATGACACAAGGTAGTGTGTACACTAAAAATTGCAATGCAGAAAGATAAAGTGCAACCTGACAAAGGAACCCAAAATGCAAGTTACAGTGCAGACTGACAAAACAGATAGAATGCAACTGACAGTAAAAACTGAACGATAGTCAAGCATGACCGATAGAAAGAACCAAAAGATAGTTGCAGCCCACAAAAAGTGGATCTTACTTCCATGCCAGATAAAGCAAGGGTATTCTATTTATATTATATTTAATTGTTTTTAAATTCATTTCTTCAGGGACAAGAAACTTGAATGTAAGTGTTTTAATCAGTCTGACTGATTTAAAACACATAGACTAGGAAATCTAGGTGTAAGTTGTAAACCTGATGTTAGAGTTAACATTGTTTTTATCACAACTTGATGAAGTCAATCCATTTATAAATAGATGATGTAATAATTCTTTAGAATGTGTGTGTAAGAGAGAGGAGAATAGAAGGAACACATCTATGGATTGAATTGAGAGTTTCAATAACCAGGATAGAAAAAGAAGAATTTAGTTAGTAGAACCAAGAATAGAGGAAACTGATAATCAAAGGTATTGTTCAATCATAGCTAAGGTGATATTATTTTTATGTAAACTACATAGGATCTATGTCAGAAATAGGAGATTGCATTTACTAGGTCAATTTGTAATTTTCTATCATTATAACAAGTGGAGAAAACTGTAAAAATTCCTTTCAAAAAAGGTGGATTTAACAATCCAATATCAAATCTCTTAACCGAGTGCACACTTAACAATGTTGCTAAAAGCTCTTAATAGAGTAGAATTTAATAGGTCTCCACCGATACTCCTAACAGGGTAGATCATTAGAAGTGATCAAATTGTAAGCCTTAACCGGTCCCTTCCATTCGGCAGATAGTGAAGTTTTGTGGGTACCATCCTCACCGCAGTTTTTACTTCCTAATAGGAGTTTTCTGCGATATCATATCTTGTGTTATGTGTCAATTATGTTCATGAATGTTTCTATGAATGACTCACATGTTTATTAATGTTATGAATTGATATAACATACACAAATATAGTGTAGATCAGATTGAATGGATATGTAATTGATTACAAAGGTTAATTGATTAAAGGATAAGAAAAGGTTTTAGAGGTACTGATTCACCCCTCCCCTCTCACTAATACTCCCCATTAAACCCAACAATTGGTATCAAAGCTAAGTCTCTTCTTAGAAAGATCAAAGACTTAAGATAAAATATCATACAATGGAGAAGTACAAACTTGTAAAAAATATTGAGAACAAAAATCTTGAAATTTAGATGTTCTATGAATAGTATAAAGAAGCTAGAATCAACATGAGACAATTGCTTGATGAAATAAAAGGTATGGCAACTCAGAGCAATTAAAAATATTATCAAGAAGAAGAGATTCCAGATTTCTTTGAGTCTTCAGGATAAAATGCAAGCAAAGCATCAGATACATCAGTAGAGAACATCACAAATCTAAAGGAGATCAATCAACATATTACAGGGGAAATAAAGATACTGTGAATTGGTCAAGAGACTCAAATGGTAAGAATGATTGATGTGATGAGTTCTGCTTGACAAGTTGAAACAAAAAGTACACTAGCTACTAATGATAGAAGGAAGATTACAGGGAAACTACAAGAAAAGGAGTTAGAAATTCAAAGACATGCTGAGCATCACCATGAGCTCACAAATAAGATTATTCTTATGAGTCAAGAAGAAAATAGAATGAATGTTGAACTCATTGAAAGAATACAGATTATTGGTGAAATAAGAGACAAGAATGAAAAACTAAAGCATGAGGTTAAAATTCAACAGCAACATAATGAAGTTATCAGAAAGGCTGAAGAGAGCAATAAAAGAATGGATATTTTCTAGAAGGACAATGAAGAATCACCAACAACAGTGATCTAGGCTTTACCAAAAATGGAGAATCATCAAATCAACCCAATTCAAAGAATGTCTATGAAAATCCAAGACCAAGAAAGATTACATGCAAACACTATGGAAAACAAGGTCACACATCAAATGTATGCAGAGGAAAAACAAAAGGTATTCCTAAATCTACATCTTCATTCATAGGATTTTGTTATAAATGTAATAAGAAAGGACATAAATAATATGAATGTAAGTCTAAAATGGATCAACCAAAGAAGGAAACCTACATGGATAAATACTACCCTACATGCAAAATGAATGGGCACACAAGTCTTGAATGCTGGAAAAAGAAAAGGCATGCATGGAACCCTAAAGGTCAAGAAAATACATATCAACCGAAGAATGTTGGTAATCAGTATGTATGGGACTACAATACTTGGAAAAATTGTACAACATGTGGAATATATGGTCACATAGCTAAAAATTGTATGAGAATATGGACTAGAAAGACTAGAGGCTAGACTAACCCTAGAATGGCATGCTTACACTGTCACAAAGATGGTCATCTCAAGAAAGACTACAAAGACCAAATGATAGAGACAAGTACATATCCCAATGGAAACACCATTGAAGATATCTAGAAGGCTAGAGACAAGATGTGGAGAAAAGCTTCAAGAAATGATGAAGCTGGGACAAGCAATGCAAATAGTGACACCCCATCCAATTGATCCGGTGACATCACTAACCCCACCTAAGCAGAACAAGTAAGTATGGAACTGCATTAAACCTAAGCTATTACTTTACATCAACTCCATAATATGATGAAATAATTCCAAATTAGCATAAGAAAGATGCATCATGGTTATACTTGTTGAGATATGTAAGAACTATGTCTTCAAGCATATATACCAAAACACGTCGCTATACACTTAAAGAAAAGACTGCCTACATTTACGGAGAGAGGTCGGTTAAAAGAAAAAGCTTTTAGTATTGACTGAGCCACATCGATAAACAAGCACATGATCAAGCTGTCTATGTTACTGAAACCCATTGGTAAAAGCAAAGTGAACATTGACTACTCTGAAATGTTGTAAGTGTCACTAATGGAAGTAAAGTCTTCACCGACAAACTTAGTATTTAGACACCGACAAGTTGGTGAGAATTTATAAAATGCATTTTAGGGAAAAAACTATAAATAGGGCATCAAAATGTTTCATTTGTCACAACACCTAGAGCAGAGTGAGCGAAGGTGATTTTTGAGCAGAAAGAAACCAAGCCATAGAGAGATCATGAATCAACCTCCAAGCACTCCAAATCAGTTCAGAGATCTTTTCAAACACAAAAGTTAAGTTCTTCAAGACTGACAACTCCATTTTCAAGCATTTATGCAGAAGCCCTGATTTTCTGAAAATAGCATCAACTTCATGATCCATCAAATATAAGAATTCAAAGAAGGATGAGTTCAAAATCATGAAGAACATTGCATGTGAGGAACCCAATTATAAGATCAATCCAGAGGTTGCCTCACAACTCAACAACACTGGTGCATTTTTCCACATTCTAGCTAGGGTTTCACTGGTTGAAGATGTCTGATCCTTCATACACTAAAAGATTATAGAGATTGGAATGTTAGAGGTGGAAGAAGCTTACCAGAAGCTTTGAAATGATGATGGAACACTTAAGGAAGAGCACAAACACATTGAGGTAAAAGGGCTTACCAATGCCCTAAAGTTTTTGAAGGTCTTCAAAACTGATTAGATTCAGTTAGTACTAAGAAGAATGCATAACAACAAGTTACAGTTGGATGAACCAAAGGAAATCACCCGAGATGGCATCCATGTGGTCACCGATTACCCTGTAATGAATAAAGTAAAGGCACTAAAGTATCCACCGAAGGAAGAGACCAAAAGGATGACTGGAGCCAAATGGAATGGCCATGGATTGAAAGTAACAATAATAACCAATGATGAGATTAAGTTTGGGGCATGTGTATTGGGCTACAGATTCTTCTAGGCTAGAAGATTAAATAGTATTACATTAGGTGTTGTGGACACAGCGTACAAAATTGTGAAGAAAGGTACACAGTTGGACTTATCTGAGCTACTCTTGAATTAGTTGAAGGAAAACCTAAAGACAATCAGGAATGCAAAGTCAAACACCTATAATTTTGGCTCACTAATTATGTGTATTTTATTCTATTTTCAAGAAAAGTTCCCATCGGTAGGAGATGTGAAATGGGATAGCACCAAACTGATCAATGCAAATCAGCGAGCACATAGCTGCATTGGGAGTAACTTTAAAATAGTCATGGATGAATAATTTAATGTATTCAAAGAATAAATGCAAAAGAGGGTAAGAATCCCTGAGCAAATCATCAAGAAATATAAGGATGAGATATGCTTCATGGTTGACACTAATCATACTTTCATCAAACCTATAGTAGCAAGGACAACATGGTTGCAACCACTAGAATATGAGATCAACATTGATCTTGTAACAAAGGTAATTTATGCCTTAATCAATGAACCACAGGACAAAAAGCAACCAAGTTTTGGCACATATGAAGAAGCCAAGTCAAGAATTAAATCAGACCTAGTTGTCAAGAAGATAGTAAAAAATAAGGATAAAATGGTAAAGAATCTCAAGAAGATTCTATCAGTAGACGAGGAAGAAGTTGGACAGACCTAAGAAATTGAACAAGAGGAGGAAACCAAAGAACATGTGTCTATCAGTAAAGATGAAGAAAAGATTGACTCTGAGGAAATAGAGTTAGATTCACCACCTCCTCCACCATCAAAGAAACCAAGAACTACAATTGCTTCAAGGAATAGAAGCCAAACGTCCAATGAGACTACTCCTTCACCTCTTAAGAAAGGAAAAGTCAGTACTTACAAAAGAAAACCTCCAACACCAAAAAGAGGACAAAATAAGAAGGGTAGAAAATACATCTGAACCTGAGAGAACATAGAAGACACTGAGAGAGATGAAGCCTTATAGAGATGAAGCCTTATAGGCAGAAAATGTCAAGGTAAAATAACCTGACACTATTCATGACATTTGTGTTTATATTGCAAATTCTGGATCCATTACAGATCCACACATTAGGAAATGGGGGAAAAGAAATCAAGAAGATTAGAATAAAATTGAGGAATCCATGATAGCTAAAATGTATAACTTCAAATATGTACCCATGCAATTTGAATGAAGTTATGTTCCACAGGAACTCTTGGATAGATTATCTACCCGTTGGACATTTGCTTTGGAAAATGAGAAAGAAATCAGAGAGAGAGAGAGTACTTGTTTCTCTAATGCCACCTAAATCAAAAAAGGTAGAGATAAATGAGATGATGGCAAAAAACAAGAAGTAATTCTCACCAAAGCTAAGGGAATATAAATTTCTTGAAGGCAAGTTGATTGAACTTGAACAAGACAGCCCCAAGAAATGGTGCAAAATTATGAACAGACCAGTTGAGAAAGACAATTCCAACAAAGACCTTCAACAACAAGATGTTGATAAGGAAACTCAAGATGATACATCTTTAGAGCTAGATAAAGAAGAAGATGATATAATAGGGAATAAGGTTGCAGATGTGGTAGATGAAACATGGGATGATACCACAAATGACAATGTTGTGGATACCAATGTCATAGATATTACCGATGACCCAACAAATGAAATCAATAAGGATGAAGATGTCACTGTTGCAAAAGAAAAAATCAATGAACATGACACAACAATTGATAGTACACATGTGAACATTCCAAGAAAATGTCCAATATTGATACAAGTTATCAATATCATGCAAGAAACAAGTAAATCACCTGACAAGGAAACTCCAAAGGATGCAAGAGAAGAAGCAAGTAAAGACAACACCGATGGTCAGAAAAACATTGGAGATACTCAAGATATAACCAAAACTAACAAGGTTACAGAAAGAGATAAGGACAAAGATGTGGAAACTCAAGACATGAATGAGAACACCAAAATAGATGATGCAAAGGACACCAATGAAGGAGACAAACCAAAATATGGAAGTCCTAATAAAATAGACAAAGGTGCTACTGACGATGTTAAGGTGAATGTAGAGATGTCTGTAGACACCTGATGAGATGAAACCGATGCTAAGCAAAAGAGAGAAGCACAATAGGTCACATCATCAAGTACAATAGTAAAGACTAAGAAATTAGAAATGGTGCTACATTCTACTAAGTCAAAAAAGAAGAAGAAGAAAACAAAGAAGGACAAGTTAGAGGTTACACTAGATGAAATCATTGAAATACCAAAGTGTGACCCCTCTACACTTGACATGGATACACTACAATAATATGGAGAAATCTGCCAGAGGAAGGCTTTGCAAGAAAAGCTGAAGAAGTAACATAGGGACTCCATGGTACTAGAGACAACACGGTGATGAAATGTAACTGATTGAATGTTTGATAATGTTAAGTTGAAGATAATGCAAGACATTAAAATAGTTAATGGTTTGTATTTTCATTGATGTCAACTTGATATCATCTATATGGTCATGTATATTATGCCAAAGACTTCAGAGAATCAATGGAATAAAGGTTATGTTTTTAGAAATTCATAAATGTCATGTATTCACTAAGTTATAGACAACATCGACGGAGTGCACACCATTGGTAAAAGAAAAAGAGAAAAGTCATAGTGATACCCAACGAGTAGAAGATAGTGTTTCCTGAAAAAGAAAAACCGCAGGATGCATGACAAGATGAAAATAGAGTTGCCCGACGAGTAAAATCCAATGATGCCCAACAGACGGAGATCCTGAAGCTAACTGGAGTCGTACCGATGGAACTGTCAGTTTTTTATCAACAACTAACTATAGAGTTGATTGATGGAAAAGAGAGATTAGAAAATGACAAAATATCTAGCTGGGAAGAGCTAAAGATAGACTTAACTGGTTGTTTTCTTTTTTTTATTTGACCAGAGTTAGGTGATTGATTTAAAGAAGATTTGTAAAGTTGGAAAGAAGATAACTATGAGATAAATCAGGATTTATGCTTTAAATCAAATTGGCTGGATTGTTTTTCACACCAAGAATCAAGAATCAATGAATATCATGTCTATATAAGAGACAAGCTTAATTCATTTGTGTATGTATGGGAAGGGGATTGAATATAAAGAGGATGTTGAAGAGAAAATGATGAAGAAGAACTTCATATAGTCCTGATCAATCAAGCTAAAGGAGAGCTAAATAATTCTGTAGACACTGACAAACAGTGAAGCACAACATCATAAAGCAGAAAGTGTGGAGCACAAAGAATTGAATTGATACATTGATTAGGGAAGTAATAGACTTAAATAGATTTGAAAATCAGCAATTCAAAGTTGCATCATAAAAAGGTCATAATGTTTCAGTATAACCATTGAAGCATCAAGCCTCTTAATCGAGCAGGACTTAACAGTCTTCTATATATTTAGGTACATCCCAAGGAGTGCCAAAAAGGTTGATTCATGAAAGTAGCATTAGACTTGCCCGATACTAAGTGACAACCTCTATGTATAAAATCCTCTAACAAGGTCACACTTAATAGTGTGTTTGTAACCTTTAACATGGTTGTCTCCTAACAGGGCTCACTTCAGAAGAGTGAAAATTTTGGGTACCGATCCCAGTGGTTTTTCCCTTAACAGGGTTTCCACGTTAAAATCTATGTGTTATGTGTGTATGGTTTATTACTTTAATATTTTACATTTCACATATGCATTTATGGATGGATTGGTATACTCTGTTTATTTACTGAGTTTCGGTAAATAGTTTTACTGCTTATCGGTAATCAAGGAGAATAAGGACAAACAAGGAAAACTGACAGATAGTTAAATCATTATTAGTATTTCATGGCATACATCTTGTAGGGACTTAATAATCTGATGTTTATTTGATTGGTGGTAAATTGTTGAAGGATAAATTTTGAGGCCACTGATTCACCCCCCCTCTCAGTTATTACTAACACACAGGACATTCTACATCAAATTGTACCCGATGTTGATATTGATCAAAGCAAGCCTATACTTGATCAACTAGCTACCTTCACTGATACAATCACCACTCAGAATATTGACGCTAAGAAGGAAATTGAGGAGAGAGCATAAATGATGTACCAACAAAATCTCTTAGAGAACATCAGCCAAGAAGTGGTAGAGAATAAGGTAACGCTATTAGAATTCATATCTGAATTAGACACCATCATATCTAAAGCTATAACCTTAATTCAAAATTTGAGCACAATAGAAAAGTTCACTAAAGAAAATAGTGATAATATAGCAAACCTAGATACAGATCTAGCAAACAGTGCTATTAGCTTAACCATAGATGGAGAAAATGCAGTTAAACTACATTATGAAAAGAACATTGAAGTAAAACAGTTAAGGCAAGAGTTATGGGAGGCAAAGACACGTTTTTGAGAATAGGTAACTGAGCTATAGGCTCAAATTCTGCCAATCTTACACTTCTACAACAACATATCAGTTCTGTAAGGCAGCTGATAGGAACTCTTGAGATGTCTGTAGTAGACAACATCTATGATATGTATTCAAAGATAATGCTTGAGCATATGGATCTAGAAAACCTAAGAGAGAAATGGGAGAAAATGATGGAAGACACGAAGACTTTTCATTCACACATTTTTGATAATCTCTAAGGTAAATAACCTTTGCCCTTAATATCAAATAAAGGGGGAAATGAATTGTACAAAATATCAAAGAAAATGTTATGTACATTCATTCAAATGGGAAAAAGGTAGACATGTATATGTGTATTCATAAAGGGACAATGATATAAAGAAGGAAAATATATCATACGTATAGATATACCGACATATACATAGGGGGAGTCATTAAATAAATAAGGATTATATATGTTGTATAGACTTAACATTTGTTAGTATTTTGCACATATCAGTTTTTTTGATAATAATGTCAAAGGAGGAGATTGATGACATTAATTTTTCATTAGTATTCAAACAACACTTTTGGTAATTTTACACTGAAAGATAGTAAAGAGAAAACCAAAGATCAGATTAGATGATCACCAAAAATGACTAAGTACAAAGAGAACCAATGACACAAGATAGTGTGTACACCAAAAATTGCAATACAGAAAGATAAAGTGGAACCTAACAGAGGAACCCAAAGTGCAAGTTACAGTGCAGACTGAAAAAATAGATACCTGGTGTGACCGACAGTAAAAATTGAAGGACAGTCAAGCATGACCGATAGACATAACCGAAAGAGAGTTGCAGCCTGAAAAAAGTGTACCTAAATTCCTCGTTAGATAAAGCAAGGGTATTATATTTATAGGATATTTAATTTAATTTAAATCCATTTATTTAGGGACAAGAAACATTAATGTAAGTTTTTTAATCAGTCTAACTGATTTAAAACACATAGACTAGGAGATCTAGGTGTAAGTTGTAAACCTGATCTTAGAGTTAACATTATTTTTGTCACAAATCAATGAAGTCAATCCATCTATAAATAGATGATGTAATCATTCTTTAGAATGTGTGTTTAAGAGAAAGGATAACAAAATGAACACATCAATGGATTGAATTGAGAGTTTCAAGAACCGGAACAGAAAAAGAAGAATTTAGTTAGCAGAACCAAGAACAAAGGAAACCAATAATCAGAGGTATTTTTCAATCACAGCTAAGGTGATATTATTTTTATGTGAAATACATAGGATTTGTATCAGAAATAGGAGATTGTATTTACCAGGTCAATTTGTAATTTTATATCATTCTAAGAAGTGGAGAAAAGTGTAAAAAATTCCTTTCAAGATAGGTGGATTTAACAGTCCAATATCAAATCTCTTAACTGAGTTCACACTTAACAGTGTTGCTAAAATATCTTAACAGAGTAGACTTTAAAAAGTCTCCACCGATACTCCTAACATGGTAGGTCATCAGAAGTGATCAAATTATAAGCCTTAACCGACCCCTTCCATTCTGCAGATAGTGAAGTTTTTTGGGTACCATCCCCATTGCAGTTTTTACTTCCTAATAGGAGTTTTTTGTGATATCATATCTTGTGTTATGTGTCAATTATGTTCATGAGTGTTTCTATGAATGACTCACATGTTTATTAATGTTATGAATTGATATAACTTACAAAAAGATAGTGTAGATCAGATTGAAAGGATGTGCAATTGATTACAAAGGTTAATTGATTAAAGGATAAGAAAAGGTTTTAGAGGTACTGATTCACCCCTCCCCTCTCAGTACTACTTCCCATTAAACCCAACAAACTTAACCAAAAATTTCAAATGAATGATTTAGGACTTCTACATTATTTCTCAGGAATGCAAATTTGGCAAATCCCTAAGGGTATTTTCATTTCTCAAAGTAAATATGCTAAAGATCTTCTTGATAGATTTCATATGAATGATGCTAATCATGTTTCAATTCCATGTGAATTAGGAACTAAGTTAATGATAGATATAGAATCTCCATTTATAGATGCTACTCCTTAAAGACAACTTGTTGGAAGTTTAAATTATCTAACTCTTACTAGACCTGATATATCTTTTAGTGTTGGTTTAGTTTCAAGATTTATGTCCAAACCTCAATAGTCTCACTTCAAAATTGCTAAAAAAATCCTAAGATATATTAAAGGTTCTTGATGTAGGATTATTTTATGATGCAAAGTCTGATTTTAGATTAAAAGGATTTGCTGATTCAGATTTAGGTGGAGACCCCAATGATGGGAAATCTACTTTTGGATATTATTTTTTTCTTGGTTCAAGTGCTATATCTTGGAAAAGTAAAAAAGATCAATCTATTTCACTATGTTTTACTGAAGGTGAATACAAAAGTTGTACCAATTCCTCCAAAGAATATTTATGGCTTAGAAGAATTCTTGAATATTTGGGTCTACCTTAACAAGAACCTACACCTTTATATTGTGACAATCAAAGTGCAATAGCCTTGAAAAAGAATCTGGTCTACCATGCAAAGTCAAAGCATATTTCTCTCCACCACCACTATATTAGAGAGAAAATTGAAGAAAATAAAGTATCCCTCATCTATTGCAAGGGTGAAGATCAAGTTGCAGATATTTTGACAAAGCCTCTTTCTAGAGAGAAATTTGAATTTCATTGTAAAAATTTGGGTTTGATACCCCTTGATGTAAATCCCCCAAGTAAAGATTAAATGGGGGTGTTAGAATTTAATCTTTCCTTGGTTGAAAATATTTAATTAAAGGATAAACCAATGTATTCTTATTTGTATTTGTCCTCTAGTCCAAGTAGGAGGACATGTCACAATTTCCAAATTCCTTTAATAAGGAAATTAGATATTCCTCCTTAACAGGAATCTCACATTTGGCACACACATGATGCGAATGTGGCATGCATAGAAGATGGGAGTTACATTAAAACTCCTCCACTCATCTCTATTTAAGAGATGCCTCTCACACACTTTTCTAATAATCTTCTCTCTTTTCTCACTTCTCCTCACATTCTCATCTTCCTCTCAATATTGTATTGAGCTTACTGCTCTCATTCTTTAGGCCTTGTGCCATATTCATATTCTTCACAAGGGGTTTTTCTTGTTTTTCCCCTTTCAAATCCTTGTCTTCTTGTCTTGGTTCTTGGAGATTTTTGGTGATCTTTTGGCTTGATAATTTTTAGCAATTCCTCTCTATCTCTCTTGGTAAACTTGGTAAATTCCTTTCATGCACTCACACTTGGATTCTTTCCTTTTCTCTACTATTTTTGTAATTATTCCTAACAAGTACCGTTAATGTCACTCAACATGATCTACCAATACTCCTCCATGTAGAAACCTCCTTCCATCTATTCAAGGAATCATGATCGCCCTCAAGCGATTAAGCTTTATCTTCAAGGGACCAAGCTCTGATACCAATTGCTGAATAGGCTGAATAGCTAAGAGGGGGTGAATTAGTTATTCCCACTCAACTTATAAAACTTTTCTTTTTTCAATCAACTCTTAATCAACAATATTATCAATTTAGATTTTTCGATTAGGCGCATCAAACATCTACATAAAATGTAAGCATTAAAAACATAGAAATGTGGAAACAGGGAACACCAATATTTTTACGTGGATACCCAAGATGGGAAAAACCACAGAAAAACTAGTTCTGATAAAATGTAAAACATCTGCTAAGGTGATACTGATATGGTTATTTTTACAATGGCTCACTATCAGTACTTATCACTACATGTATACTAAGGCTCACTGCTAGAATATTAAGGCTCACTACCAATAGGGCTCACCGCCAATACAAAAAGTCTCATTGTTGATACACAAGGGCTTACTACTAGAAGATATGAAGAGAGATAGAATCTATCACTAAGACCAACATGATGCTTTGCACAAACATGGATCTCCTTTTCATGGATTTGGAGTAACTTCTCATACATATCGCATAAGCTACACACACTTGGATACAAAAGGTTCTTCTTTATTTATACCAATATCTGATCTTACGTATGTTGGCTTCACACAAAATGTGTGACAACCCAAATTCTAAAGGATTACAATTACATTAATACATAAGACCTTTAAAATGCTACTTGATTACCCATAAATAGGTCACACTTAAGATTCTACAATGTGTATTACATTTTTCAAGAGCTTCCACAAAGAAGACAAAAAAGGTATGGTCATTGATAGATCATTATATGTTATAGATGATATACCAGAAGTATCTGATGGACATGCACAATAGTTTAGATACCTATAGAAACTCTATAGCCAATGCAAGTACCATAAATTTATAGAACTGTCCATGTAAAATAGGACACCAAAAGTATGCCAGTACACCAAATAAATAGACCATGAGTAGGATACTTTACATTCCAAATGAGTACCAGGAACACCAAAGATGTTCACACTCAACCTGTCCTGATTATAAGAAAAACTATTGTTGCATAATCGATAACCAATAGGTACATAACCAAAATTGCCAACAACCAACCAATACCACCAGAGTGTTAGTATGGAGGTTTTGACATCGATGATAACCAATGCCAACATTTCCCCATATATTCTGACAATCTCCCCCCTTGGCATTGATGGAAAAAATTTGCAAACAGGTTATGAAAAACTGATTAATCCAAATACACTCCCCCTGAGTAGATGCTATCTTTTGTTTCCTTCTCATAAAAAACTATCCCCATTTTTTCCACAATGGAAAAGGGCCAAAAATAAATCAAAGAAACCTATCTATAGAAAAACAACATTTATAACTGTAAATACCTTTTTATATCTCTCTTGCAAAACTAGAAACTATTTCTTCCATTTAGCAATCATTGCCTCTACTCCCAGTACCCGTGAGACAACTGTTTGGAGCTCCCCTCCTCCTAGATGGTATAAAGTTAATTTCGATGGCACTGCCAATGGTGACCCTAGTATTGGTGGATGTGGCTGCATTGTTAGAAACTCCCAAGGTATCTATATTGTAACTTTTTCTATCCCTATTGGATCCAAAACTAGCCATGTTGCTGAAGCAATGGCTACTCTCTATGCCTGTAAGTTGGATAAAAGACACAACTGCTCCAAACTATGGCTGGAAGGTGAGTACATGAATACTATTAATTGCATTAATGGTAAACATACTCTGTCATGGAATAAGAGTCACATCATCTCTTAGATTAAAAATCTTTTATCTGATTTTGATGTCACACATGTCACTTATGCCTTCAGAGAGTCAAATGCTATGGCTGACAGCCTGGAAAATGCGGGAGTGTATAGTGATAATGTCAGGAGTTGGAAAGGTAATCAAGGATTAAGTAATGAAGTCCTAAATATTATAAGGTATGACCAGATCCACCAAAATCCTGGAGCTACTACTAATAATGATGACAAAAAGGGATATTTTGTGTAGTTGCCTTAAATATGGGTCTCGCATGCACCGTGACCATTGCAATAATAATTACATTTGTGGGAAAGAAACAATCATTCCTTTTAAATAAAGGTTAATTATCACGATTAACCCACTTTGCTTTGTTTTTTTTTATCTTGGCATTCCTCCTAGGCGATATTCTGAAGTTAGGAATACTTGAAAAATGGGAGGAAAATTAAAACACAAAGAGCCCACGGTCTTAAATAGAAGAAAGAGGCCAAGATCTAGAATAAAATTAAGGAAGGTGGGGTCACTGATTACATGGAGAGACTTCATGTCTATGATAAGGATATCTCCAAGGAATTTGTAGATAGTTGGGCTAATAGAAATGTGACAATCTGTGGTAAGTCCTTCTGTGTTACTGAAAAAGTTATTTCTGAAATAACAGGTCTTGAAATGTCTAGGTTGAAATACTATAGAGGTAGGGTTATGGCCCAGAATGTGGCTAGAATGTATCATAAGACCCTGGGACAAAGAGGTCTTCTTGTTAAATAGTTGGGTGATTATGTCCTATGTTGTCATATGAAGCTCTTCTGGGAAAAACTTGTTAAATCCCTTATGCAATACTTTACGCTTGAGGGGCATTATACTAGGGTCTATGATTTCCACTTTATGCTCATTAATCATTTTTGATACAAAAGGAAAATTTCTTTCCACTACCTGCTGCCCCAATCCCTTGGTAATAGCATTATGGAAAATAGGAAGAGTGCAGAGAAACTAATTCTTCACGATGAGCTTATTCTACTAATTTATGAGTATGCAAAATTCAAGCTGCAGGACATGACCCAAGTTTCTGGTTTGATCAAGGAGAAGAAGGGAAAACTACCTATGGTAAATGACAGCAACACTCCCATAAAAAAGAGGAAGGGAAAAGCTACTAATGTCTTAGCAGATTCTGCTAAGATTCTCACAGAGGAGACTGGTATGAACATGGATAATGAAACAAAGGCCAAGGAGGATGATAGTAATGTTGACATGGGAGAAGTGGCTAAATTCCTCTTTGAGGAAGTAGGTATGGATACTGAGGATGATACTAATACTCAAGATAAGGGTATTACTAATTCCTCTCAGGAAATGGATAGCGACAACAATGCTAATTTAGAGGATATGGACATCGAAGGCCCTGAAGATAACAATGCTCCTGAAGATACTAGTACCCAAGGTGATGTGTGTGCTACCTCCCCAACAAAGAAGGGTATTGAGTCCACTCTTAAGAATCAAGAGGAGGTTACTCCTGACAATGCTCCTATCCTGGTGAACTATGCTAACTCTCAGTCTAAAGAGGGTACTCTTTCCAGGGATACCTCTGGGAAGATTGAGGTGAATAAAAAGGAAGAGAATGATAAAAAAGGAAAAGAGAATGCTGGAGGCAGCCATGATAATGAGACAATGAAAATTCAAGAGCCAACTAAGTTTATGCAGGTTGTGAAAGAGCAGGCAGAGATGGACTATCAGTTGAATTCCTGGTTGCTTGAAGAAATCAAAGACATAAATGGTAGGTATGATGAGCTCCAGGATAGAGTGAATAAGATTTACCTATTTCTTGCTAAACCTATGAACAAGGGCACTAATGAAGATGTCACCCAAGAGGAAGATGTGGAAAAAAGGTTGTTGGAGAAGCTCAAACTTAAGATTAATGCGATGGTCAATTTTAGCTAACAGATGACTTCAATCTGTATACAAGGTATTGAAGATACTCTAAGATGAATCATGAAAAACAACTATGAGGTCATGAAGGTGACTGACATCAATTTAAGGTCTCTACCCTCGGTGCTCGATGGGAGCTCTACGCCCATTTTGTTGAAGATGATGTTGCTAAAGACCCCAGCAATGCTGGCCTTGGAACTCATACTAGATCAAGTGCTAAAATTATGAAACCTGGTAACACAAAGGAAATCAATGATCTCAGGGAGGCTATCAATAAATATAAAATAGTGATGGCTGACTCTATGGAGATTATGGAAAAAGTGACCTAGTTGTGTTGTTCTTCAGGCTTGTGTATTTTTTGTCAACTTAGCTTCTTTTTTCTGGTAGTTTGTGCTGGGGGGGTTTCTATTGCCTCCTTCTCTTTCCCCCAGATGTTCCTTTTTACTATCTTTTCATTTTTTTTTGTGTTGTTTCCTGCCTATCTTTTGCTCTAAATTGTACAGGGTTATGGTTCCCTTCAAAAACTATTTTAACCTCAATAAAAAACTAAGTCTCTCTTAAAGAGATAAGAAGTATGCCTTGCAGGAATTTGTTTTATTTTCTAACACAAGTATAGGTTCCTTTAAATCAATCTTCCAATAGGAATGTCACTTCTCCATACAACATTCTCTTTCCCAGGTAAGAAGCACATGAAGTACAACACAAGGCATATAACTAATGACCCAAAATTGAAACCATAGCTATCTTCCACTAACATTTTCGCATTCAATAATAGATTTTCCAATAGAATTTTACACAAATCCATTTTATCATCCTCATGCAACATATTGCATGTCATCTATACAGCTACAACAAAAGTGGAACCATCATGATTATGAAATTGAATTTTGTAATTCATGTCATGTGCAACATACCTCAAAATAGGATCTTCAATGCATTGAATTATAAATGTGTGTTGATTCCTTCTAATCATCGTTAGGGCCTCCACCTCATCATAACTGATATATTTGTTTGTAGGGAATTCTCCAACACTACACAGACTAGTGATTATTTTAATTACTTTGTCTATTATGATGCATGTTCTATCTAGTATCAATGTTTCACCCTGAAACTATTTCAGCTTGAACAAGATAAATTATTTGTTTTCACACCACAAGAATTCTTACCAATGTTGAGACCTAGCTCTTTCACTTTTTGTGTTGCATCCTATGGAAATATGAGCTCCAGTTATTTTATTTCATTATGATGAAATTCCTCCAGTTCAATCTCTTTCTTCACCTTTGTTTTTGCATCAACATGAACAAATAATTTTTGTGGCATGATTCTTCGTAGATTTTCTCTCTCACTTGAGTTCTCTGTAATTTTCCAATATAAAATCGTGCATGCTACAATACCAAGTGATTAAAATTTTTTACCATTTAAACAACCATAAATTTTCATAGTAGTGAATACCACTCAAATTGATTATTACTAATTCAATCAATATACTTCACACCTCAATCACTTGAAACCATCTTGTCATCATTAATGTCACTTCACATACACCAACAAAAAATTAGTTGTGATTAACACATCTATAGAATAGGGGAGGTGTAGGGTTTAAATTGTTCAAGACTCCCCCTAAGCCACATCTCTAGACTTAGATGTCGGTAGGGCTAGTACTAGGATCCGGTATCACCTAAACATTTTCACCATTAGATTTCTCTCTCCATTCCATATTCTTCTTCTGAGATCCACTGGATACAATAGTAAGATTACCACATCTAGTTCTTTCCAGTATACTATTAGAATTGCATAATTTATCATAATGACCTATCTAACCACACTTGAAATAGCTCAAATTTCTTTTCCCAAATATTATTAATTTAGCTCTACATTGATTAGCTATGTGACCAAAGTTATGACATGCATAACAATTTTCATGAAAGATTTTTGCATTATCCTAATCTAAGACTTGAATCTTGCACTGAATTTCTTTATAACCAACCTTATGATAGATAAAGAATTTAATTATTTGTTTCTTTCTCATTCCACAATCAAGTGTCTTATGACAAATTTTTTTTTCAAATATAACAACAACCACAAAAATTTAGATACCTATAAGCATTTGATTGTCTTACTAGAGGCCTTCTTGTAGACGTGTTATAATTTTTGACCTTTCTTGTCACCTCAACCTTTGTATTATCTTCATTTTCCCTTTCCTTCTTTTATCCATCTGATTTGGACATTCACCGATAAAACCTAATCCTTATTTATCATTGAGACCTTTTTTGAGAGGATAATAATTGATCCAAGATAGTACTACTCTCACATTATTTTTGTTTCATCCTTTAGCCTTTCAATTCTAGTTTTAACTTCTCATTTTGTTCTGAGTTCTTCCTAATTATCTCTTCAAAAATTTCTTCAGTTTATTTCCAGTCTTGAAATGCTTTTTCAAGTTCAAATCTTATTATCTAGCTATTCTTTCACTTGTAATTTGATACATCTCTGACGAGATCTTCTTCCATATTTGAATTCAAAACTAGATCAGTTGACACCTCTTTTGATTTTATCAGTTTAGACAACTCCCATTCCTACTCTAAAATTATGTCCTTTGACTTCTGTAGGTCCTGATTGACCTTCTTATGTTTAGGTTTAAACTTCTTAATCCAATTTATTATCTTTTCAATGCAAGTATTTTCTTCCTTTAATTTTTCCTTTAGCTCCTCATTTTCTCATTTAGTAGCTTCAATGTAACTCAACATGATCTACCAATATTCCTTAGTTTATAAATGTTAATATTAAGTAATATTGAGAGGGGGTTGAATCAATATTACAACACTTTAAACTTAAACTTATCAAATTCCAACTTAACTAGATAATTGCTGAAATAAAAAGAACATAAATACAAAACACACATCTCATAAAACCATGACTTTGTTCACGAGGAAACCCTGGCCAAGGGAAAACCCCGGTGGCTGGGATGGTACCCAAAAATATGCACAAAAAGTATATTGTCCCTATTAGGAGACCTAGTCCTATTAGGATATGAATATTACATTAGTACATTTACCTGTTAAAGGAATACAAAACCCTGTTAAAGGTATACACTGAGTTCATTGCTCATACAATTTTAAATATGTCTATGTTACAATTCTTTGTCAAAATGAACATAAAAAAGCATCTTATAGGCTTAGGTAGTTCCATTTGTAGCTTGTATAATCATCTGTCTAATTTTGACATCACCATGCATCCATTCATCTATTCTCATACATACCACACTTCGCTTCTCAAAATCTCTTCATATATGTATATATATATATATATATATACATGTATATATACATATATATACATATATATATACATATATATATATATATATATGTATA
>MU225820.1:4975747-4985858 GCA_018584345.1 Thuja plicata | reverse complement strand
ATATATGTATATATATATATATATATACACATAGCACATTTGGATTCCACACTATACTCCCTCAATCATCGCAACCATTCAACTGCTCTGTCTCGTTGTATCATTGTCTTCGCATGTCTTCAGACATATGTATCTTTCATTTCTAAACTTCATAACTCAAGAGAACTTAACTGAAGGTCTATCATATCCCAAAATAGCTTCGTCTAATCTCCCATGTATTCATTCATGATATACATTGTTCGCTACCCACAACTGTACTCATGTACCCTAAAAACTACTTTATAGACTTAGTCATTTTGCAAGCCTTAAATCCAAAATGGTGTTTCACTCTAAGCAATCATTCATAAATTATGTGTTTCCATAAATGAAAACCCTAATGTGTTCCTGCATACTCCTGAATGAGCCACTTGCCAACAATCTCTCCCTTTGGCATTGATGACAACACTTAGTGAATGACTAAGTGTCAATACCAAAAAAACACATTACACTTATTTATGTCCTTTACATATTTACTATATTACCTTATTTATCTTTCCTCTGCACATTTTTCATATCTTTCCTTCTCCCCCTTTTACATTAATGAAAAAGGTATACAATAATGTATAATAAATTACAAAATTGATACAACTGCTTTACCCAAAAATCTTGACCATCTTAAGCACATCTTCGAAAGAGATTTCCAAGATATTTACTTCTTCTATCCAAGTCTTTACCAATAACTGACTTACATGAATTAGTCCATTCAATGCAAAAGAAGATGTCTCTACTGCCTTTAACTTAGTAGGCATGTGTTGGAGATTTACTTCTGGCAGCTAGTTTTTTGTATGTTTTTCATTGATGACAACATATAATATACAGCAAGGTCCTGTTTGTACTTATCAGAATGATGGTATCAGGCCTTGCAAATTTATATTCATGTTGTAGACATGTTTTTTATTTTTTTTCTTACACGCAGACTCAGATATGAGGTTTCAGTTGTGTTGTGTAATTATATTATGTGACAATTACAGTTTCTAGAGTTTGTCTGTACAGAGCTGATGTATTGCATTGGTTCTTGAGTTGTGCCTATCTTTACGATATGCATGTGTATATTCAAGTTTAGTAATGAGTTGATGATAGTTATCTAAAGATGGCAAATGTGTTTCAAGAAGATTGCAAAGTTAGAGTTAATTTGGTGAGGCCATCTTAATGAAGCGTCGTGTCTATTCAGTTTATATTGCGCGGTTGTAATTATGCTAGTGTGATTAGTAACGCCAACAAGGATGTTATGAAAAGTTGTCTAATAGGTCCCTTGATCTTATACTTTGAGGAAGATACTTATAGCAAGTCATTTGTGGAATGCTAAGCGTGAATGATAAGAAAAGATACAGGAAGGTGCAGAGCAGAATATCAGTTGAGTTTCATTCATCAAGGATCTATGTGAAGAAGAAGTGAAAGATTACAATACACTAGAACTAATCAAGATAGCAGGTCTACTCTACAGTTCATCATCATATATAGTCCATATCAATTCTTCATAAGGTTGTAGCCTTCACCATTAAAGCAGTGAGATTTTGGACAGTGAGTCCTCACCCTTAACCAAGTTATTTGTAAAAGACTCCTAATAGGGTCAGACCCTTAACCAGGTCACTATACTTATTGCATTGTAAAGAACAACTCCTAACAGGGTTGCAAGATCTTCTAACAGGGATTATTATAAACAATTATAGTTCATTGTGGGTGTTAATTCCCACCAGGATTTTTACAATTTGGTTTCCCCATAACCAAATTGTGGTGTTGTCTATTGTGTTATCTGAATGTGCATTTACTTTATTGTATTATGAAGTTAATAAAAGAAATGAATTAAATTGGCTGATAATTGATTCACCCCCCCTCTTTGTTATGCTTTGAGACTATTCTAACAATTGGTATCAGATCCAAGTGCCTTGAAGAAGAAGCCTAACAACTTAAGCTAGATCAGATGTCTTACTTCAAAAAAGAGATCCCCAAGTTAAATGGAGAAAATTATCTAGATTGGAAGAACAAAATGACAACACATCTATAGTGTGTTGGTTTTGACATTTTTGAGATAGCCACACAAGAAGTTGTTATTCCCTCTATAAAATATCTATCAAGAGATGATGCTACTAGTAAACAAAAGGATACATTCACAACTAATGTAGTTTCCAAAGAAGCCCTTATAAGTGCACTATTTGACAGTGAATTCTCTGAGATCAAGAAATTAGACAAGGCATACACAATATGGAAGTATTTAGAAGACATGTTTGAAGGAGATGTTCAAGGAAAGAATGTGCGCAGGAAGACATGGAAAAAGAAATACAACAATCTTGAGATGTTACCTGGGGAGAACATTAGATCCTACAATCAGAGGATAAATGAAGCAATTTTTGGAATTAGAAACAATGGTGGAGAAATATCAGAAGAAGATATAATGGACAAGCTATTGACTACTTTAACATCAGACTATGAGAACAAGATAAGTATTTTAGAAGAAACCATGAAATTTTCACAAGACTTCAAGAGAGAGAATTTTATCAGTAAAATCTCTACATTTGAGATATCAAGATTGAAGACTGAACCAAAAGGTGAAACAACCTTCAAAGATTCAGTTTATGGTATGAAATCTCACATCTCTAGCAATAATGAGAAAGAAGAAGTTGATGAAGAACTAGAAGAAATCATTGCGATGATTGATAAAAGAGAAAAGAAAGGAAAAGGGAAATATGAAGGACAACTTCTATTCAAATGTTTCTCATGCAACAAGATCGGTCACTTTGCATCCAAGTGTCCTACAAGAGTAAAGAAATTTAGATCTGACTATAATCCTAAATACAGGAAGGAATGCTATCATGCTGAAGAAGGTGTAATTGATGAAGATTTAGGAGAAGATGAAATTAGATTTGTTGCCCTTAAAGACATGGAAAAATTAATTGAGCATATGGACATTGAAGATGAAAAGGAAACACAGGAGTTAGCCCTAATTTCCAAAGCAGACATTAGAACTGATTGGATCATTGATAGTGGATGCTCTCATCACATGATAGGAGATAAAGATAGATTTGTTCATCTAGACATGTACAAAGGTCATATGGTTAGATTTGGAGATAACATTCCTAAGCCTATCATAGGCAAAGGATCCATCACCCTAGATGGAAAGAACAAGATAGATGATGTTCTATATGTTGATGGATTACATCACAATTTACTAAGTGTTGGACAGCTACTTGACAAAGGTTATCATTTGGAATTCAAAGACAAAAAATACATTATTAGAAAAAAAGAAAGAGACATGATTGCATTAGGCTCAAAAAACAAAAGGTAATGTTTTTCAGCTCAATTCAGATGTAAGTTGTGTTGTTGCAAAAGTGGATGACAGTTGGTTATGGCACAAGAGACTCTGTCATATCAATTTTGATAATATAGTAAAGATAAGCAATGTCAAGTCAGTTAGAGATATTCCAAGTATTGCAAGACCAGATGACACAATATGTAGGGAATGTGTTATGGGAAAGCATGTAAGGAGTTCTTTCAAAAGAAAGTAGAACTCAGCTGAAAACAAGTTAGACCTAGTGCATATAGATTTATGTGGTCCTACTCAAACTAGGTCATATTATGAAAAAAGGTATTTCATTTTTTTTGTTGATGATTTTTCAAGAATGATGTGGGTTGTGTTCTTAAAGGAGAAATCTGAAGCCTTTGAGAAGTTCAAAATATTCAAAGCCAAAGTGGAGAATGAATATGGATTAAAACTAAAGTGTCTGAGATCAAATAGAGGAGGAGAATTCACCTCTAACTAGTTTTATGACTATTGTGAAGAACATGCACTTAAAAGATAGTTGAGTGCACCCAGAACCCCACAGTAGAATGGGATAGCAGAAAGAAGGAAGAGGAACATACTTGATACAACACGTACTATGATGATTGAAGGAAAAGTTGTGCACACCTATTGGAGAGATGCAATCAATACAATAGTCTATACTATCAATAGAACACAACTAAGGCCAGCCATGGATAAGACACCTTATGAACTTTAGTTTGGTAATGTACCTACAATAAAATACTTCAAAATATTTGGCAGCAAGTGCTACATCAAGAGAGATGATGGTGTTTGTAGGTTTGATGCTAGAAGTGATGAAGGTATTTTCCTTGGTTACTCTACTAAAACAAAAGCATACGTATGTTTTGATTTGAGATTAAAGAAGATAATTGAAAGTAATCATGTAAAGATTAATGAGAAGTTCATGGTTCAAGAAAGGTATTATGAATATGCATCTATGATTGAGGATGAACCCAGGCCTAGCAATAAAGACACTGTTATTGAAGAAATGTTTGATTGTATTGATGTTTCATGTAATGAACCTGAATCAAGAAAAGAAGTATCATAGATTATAGATGAGGATGTTACACCTAAAGTTTCAAAATTCACATCTAGATATCATTCAAAGGAAGATATCATTGGAGATCAGAGTAGCAGTGTTTTGACTAGATCAAAAGAAAAAAAAGTTAACAGAGGATGAATAGGTATGTTTACTTTCAGAGATCAAACCTTTAAATATTGAAGATGCTTATAAGGATTTTGATTGGCAGAAAGCAATGAAAGAAGAATTAGATCAAATAATAAAAAATGATACATGGCAATTGGTCCCTAGACCCAGTGACAAAAATGTGATTGGAACAAAGTGGGTATTGAGAAACAAGATGAATGAAGATGGAACAGTGGTCAGAAACAAAGAAATACTAGTGTGTAAAGGATATGCGTAGAGGGAAGGGATAGATCACACTGACACATTTTCCCCTATGAGTAGACTGGAAGCCATAAAGTTATTCTTGGCTTATGCAACGTTCAAGGATTTTAAAATATATCAAATGGATGTTAAATCAGATTTTTAGAATGGTGACTTGAAGGAAGAGGTATATATAGAACAACATGAAGGATTCAATCTACAAGATAAACCAGATATGGTATGCAAATTGAAGAAAGCACTCTATGGACTTAAACAAGCCCCAAGAGCTTGGTATGAGAGACTAGATGGTTATCTTACTAGGATTGGATTTAAGAAAGGAGCAGTAGATTGTAACCTATTCATAAGAGAGACACCTAATGGACTACTATTTGTTTCCATATTTGTTGATGACATTATCTTTGGAGGAAATGACAAGCTTAGTTCAGAATTTGCAAAATAAATGAAGAATGAATTTGAAATGAGCATGATTGGTCCTATAAAATATTTTTTTGGGACTAAACGTAAAACAGACAGATAAAGGAATATTCATAAATCAGTCCAAATATGTGAGGGAAATATTGAAGACCTTCAAGATGGAAGATTGTAAGCCAGTATGCACTCCTATGATAACTGGAAGCAAGGTTTCTAAACAAGATGATTCTGTAGTAGTTGACAAGACATTATATAAGTCTATGATTGGAAAACTTGTATATCTTACTTAATATAGACCAGACATATCTAATGTTGCGGGTATTGTTGGAAGATTTGTAGCTGAACCAAAATAGAATCACCTAATGGAAATAAAGAGAATATTCAGATATCTAAAAGGAACTATAGACTATGGCTTATGGTATCCTAAATTAGAGAATGTGCAACTTCATGTGTATACAGATGCAAATTGGGAAGGTTGTCTTGATGACAGGAAGAGTACTTCTGGAGGAGTAGTATTTCTTGGAGATAGGTTGGTTTCTTGGGTAAGCAAGAAGTAGAATTGTATCTCTCAATCGACAGTAGAAGCTGAATATGTTGCAGCAGCATTAAATTGTTCAACAATGGTTTGGATAAAACAGATGGTTAAAGATTTTGGTATACAGGTTGACTATCCTATTGTTATTCACTATGATAACACCAGTACTATAAACATATTCAAGAACCCTGTGATGCACAAAAAGACAAAGCACATTGAGATTAAATACCATTTTCTTTGAGAAAAAATTGCAAATAATGAAGTAAAATTGGACTATGTGAGCACCAAAGAATAGTTCTAAGATATTTTCACAAAGCCTTTATCAAAAGATACTTTTGAGTATCTCATAGAGAAGTTGGGAGTAATTCCCTCTCCTGAGTCTAATTAGAAAAAGAAGCAAGAACATCAATCATTAAGTGACTGATGAATGGTTGACTACTCTACTTCTAGAGTAGTACCTGTGCTTAATTGTTTATGGTGCCCTTTGCCATTGATGTCAAAGGGGGAGTATATAGTAAGGGGGAGCATATACTCTAGTGGAGTATAAACATAGTTAGAGGAGCTACAGCAGTGTAGAGAGATCTTTGATGAGGATATTGAGAAGATTGTAAAAAGAAAGAAGACACCAAGTGCTGAAGATGTTTTAAATATCATATGTTGCCATCAATGTCAAAGGGCAAGACTGTTGGAGATTTATTTCTGTTAGCTAGTTGATTGTATGTTTGTCATTGATGACAACATATAATATACATCAATGTTCTATATGTACTGATCAGAATGATGGTATCAAGCCTTGCGCAATTATATTCATGTTGTAGACATGTTGTTTATATTTTGTTCTTACACACAGAATCAAATATGAAGTTTCAGTTATGTTGTGTTATTCTGTTATGTGGTAGTTACAGTTTCTGAAGTTTGTTTGTACAGAGCCAAAATATTGCATTGGTTCTTGAGTTGTGCCTATCTTTAGGATATGCGCATGTATGTTCAAGTTTAGTAATGATTTGATGATAGTTATCTAAAGGTGCCAAATTTGTTTCAAGAAGATTGCAAAGTTAGAGTTAATTTGGTGAGGTCAACTTGGTGAAGAGTCATGTCTATTCAGTTTATATTGTGCAGTTGTAATTATGCTTGCATGATTATTAAAGCTGACAAGTATGTTATGAAGAGTTGTCTAATAGGTCCCTTGATCTTATACTTTGAGGAAGATACTTATATAAAGTCATTTGTGGAATGCTAAGCGTGAATGATAAGAAAAGATACAGGAAGGTGCAGAGCGGAATATCAGTTGAGTTTCATTCATCAAGGATCTATGTGAAGAAGAAGTGAAAGATTACAATACACTGGAACTGATCAAGACAGTAGGTCTACTCTATAGTTCATCATCAGATATAGTTCATATTTGATCTTCAAAAGGTTGTAGCCTTCACCATTAAAGTAGTGAGCCTTTGGACAGTGAGTCCTCACCCTTAATCGGGTTATTTGTAAAAGACTCCTAATAAGGTCAGACCCTTAACCAGGTCACTATACTTATTTCATTGTAAAGAACAACTCTTAATAGGGTTGCAAGATCTTCTAGTAGGGATTATTATAAGCAAGTATAGTTCATTGTGGGTGTTAATTCCCACCAGCGTTTTTACCATTTGGTTTCCCTGTAACCAAATTGTGGTGTTGTCTATTGTGTTATCTGAATGTGCATTTACTTTATTATATTTTGAAGTTAATAAGAGAAAATAATTAAATGGGATGATAACTGATTCACCCCCCCCTCTCAGTTATCCTTTGAGACTATTCTAACAACACGTTCCCTATGAGAGATTTCTTTGTCTTCTCCATGTCTAAAAGGTGTATCTCAAGAATTGATTACTTAGGAGTAGTTAAAATCTTCAGCATACCAAATCTACCCATAACTCTCCCTTTCTTAGTCTACGACACACTCAATTTGTCCAATAGTTTGGAAACTTCTTTGTCTAACTCCAATATAATGTGTGAAGAGGTCTCACAACTGTGCATCAACTTATCTAGGGTCTGTCTATCCTTTGCTATGATGTCCTCAATGTTTTGAAGATGTTTGATAGGATTTACATAGTAAATGTATAACTTCCTTCCATGTGACACAAATCTTTTCTTTAGTCATTGTTTTTTTTAGTATGCCCAAGTCCCATGCAATATACTTTCCTACTTCTAACTTCTTCGCTAAGTATTTATGTTCTTCTTTTTCTTGTGCGATATTTTCTAAGGAATCATAGTGATTGTCAAAGTCGTTCAATGTCTTGTTCAAGTTCTCTACAGTGTCCTTTCCTTGAAAAGTAAGAGATATAGGTAGGAGTTTGTTGACAGTATCAACTTCTCTTTCCATTACCCTTGAATTTGTCTCAACTTTATGCTTAGACCTCTCTTTTTTCTTTGGAAAGGGCTATGTAAATCAGACCATCCTCATCCATGCTCTCAAAGCTAGTGCTTATAGTTTTATCTCCACTTTCCAACAATAAAGATGAAGAAATAGATATATGAGTTTCTTTTTTCACTTCAACTTTATTTACTTTTTCCTCAGCTACCTTATCTTAACTCTCTTTCTGTTCTTCCTTCTCTGGCACTTTTAAGTCAATACTTCCTCCAATATTTGCAACATTAATAGTATCCCTTTAAAAAGTCTCACTATCATCCTATGAAATGTCCAAAGATACAGGCACACCATTAGCAAAGAAATCTAGCTATTTTATAGTACCAACAAATTGGCTATCATCTTCAACTTCTGATGTATCAAGTTTTACATTAGCTACCCTTGATGAATCACCTTTTAGAATAGATTTAGGCCTAGTAGCCTTGAGTGGTGAAGAATTCTCATGCTCAATCCCCATCACAACCTGGTCTACTTCCTTATGTGTTTCCTCAATCACTTCATCATATTTTCTCCCCATTATCTTTAACAATATTAATTTAGTTCTCAATAGTGATTTTATAGTATTCAATATCCTTTCCATCTCTTTAACAAAAACAATAGGTAACATATCTTCAATGGCATGTGTTCCTATTGTTTCATATTCAATTTTTGCTAACTATTTTCTTATCTCTAACTTCTCATATAGATCCTCTAGTATACTACCTTCAACTTCTAATAAGTTCATCTTAAAAACAAGTAAATGATTGACGATCATGTCCTCAATCAAGAGTTGATTAGATGCATCATACCTCTCATAGTATCTAGTTAATGAAATAAGCTTTCCCTACTCAATGATCCTCTTCTCTAGTATCTTATTATCAGGTTTCCACAGATGTTTCACCTTTTTTCTCTTCTCTTCCACTTTCTTCTCCTCTACTTTCTCCTTTACAACTTATGTCCTCTATTTCTTAGGCAAAGAGTCCTATTTAGTGCATCTATTTTTTCTATTGGGTAATTCCTTTATTTTCTCTTCTTACGATGTCTTCTTTGCTGGTGTAGGTAAGGTTTTAGGTACATCAACTATAGTAGGAGGTGGAATGATAAATTTCTCTGTCGGTAGAGGCGGAAGGGCTATAGGAGCAGTACTCGCCAACCCAGAAACACCTTCTATCATCTTATTCCTTACCTCTTTCATCTCTTCCTTTGTAATACAAGCCTTGGCTTCTAGATTGTCTACCACATTTTCCTACTTTCGCTTCCTTGTTTCTCAAGTATGGTCTTCCCTTATCTTCACATGTTTCTCTTCATAAGTGCCCCATATTTCTTTGGATGGATCAATCTATGAGGATAATACATGTTCAACTTGCATAGTCAAAACCTCATGGCTAACTTCATATCCCAGACGATAATACCATTTCATTGTAGGTTGTACGACCTCAAAGAAAACACAACCAGTTTCAACCATGAAACATATTGTATCTTTATACTTCTCTTCCAAAGCCTCAGGTATCCTCATTGTTTCTCTCATCTATCTCAATAAGATTTTGATCATCCAAAATAGTTCACCATCAACCCATGTACTATTCTATCTTCTATAACTATGTGTAATTTGAATTCTAGTCTGTTCTCTATCCTTCCAAGCTTTAGGGTGCATACCAGGAAGTTTGTGTAAAATATGGATGTACATGTGTATCAATAACGATCCAAACCTGAATGCCTTTGACTTATCCTTCATTATCTACTTCACATTCTCCAAAAATTTCTATGCAAGTACTTTTTAGAGATTGTATTTGATGTTTTCCTTTACCATTCTATATTCGTTCATGATTACTCCCGTGGATACCGAGTTAGGTTGGCTGATATAGTGTAGTTTATATCTCATAATCTTGGAAAATAATCTAACATATTTCTGAAAGATGTTGGCTATGGTCATTTCCCTCTTATCACATCTCAAATGGGTTAGGGTTTCCACCTATTTGTTTTTGTTCTTCTTTATGATAGGGATAATGTTAGAAACACTGAGAGGGGGGGGGGGAG
>MU225820.1:4951379-4970153 GCA_018584345.1 Thuja plicata | reverse complement strand
TATCCTTTGCTTCTGTTAATTCAGATTCCAACTTCTTCTTCATGTTTTCCAATTCCAAGACTTTCATGTTTGCCTGCAAAAGTTCATCTTCCAATTGTTTGCTTTCTTTGATCTTGTCTTCAATGGTATTCTGGCTATCTATAAGATGTTCCTCCAAATCTTCAAGTTTATCCTTTAGAGATTTATTCTCTTCATTAATCTTTTTGACCATTTGTCCTAGATCACTTGTAGAACAATCTTTCAGATCTTTTCTTAGCCTTTTAATAAGTATTTGAGAGCTATCATTTTTCAATCTTAGTTCTTCATTTTCATTCTCAGATCTGTCAAGATCTTCAAGAGCTGCTTCAAGATTATTTTTCAAATTTTTTTCTTTAGTTGAGTCCATGATCTCCTCAAGTGGTTAAAATTTCTTTCAGAGGACCAGAGCTCTGATACCAATTGTTAGAAACACTGAGAGGGGGGGGGGGGGGGGGAATNGGGGTGAATCAGTGTTTATCTATTAATTATATTTCTGCTAATTAAACATGAAACAAATATGTATTCAAAGAATCTTAACACAAGAACACATAACACATGATATGATTATGGATAACCTTGATCAGAGGAAAACTCCGGTGGGGATTAATACCCACAAAATATTGTACTAGGTATAATGAACCTGTTAAATTTCCTTTGCCCTGTTAGAAGCAGTCTTTACAATTTGAGTACAATGACCTGGTTAAAGGTCAGACCCTATTAGGAGTCTTTTACAAAACCCTGTTCGGGGTGTATGGCTCGCTTCCTAGGCTCACTGCCCAAATAATATGAAGGCTACAACCCTCTGAATGTTGATATGCACTATATCAAAAATGAACTGCTATAATGACACTATTGTTTGATCAGTTCCGTGTATGCGTGGATGCTCTTACTTCTTCAAATCACTATATCATCTTTTGAATTCATTATACTGTCCCTCTATAACTTCTTCTTACACAATAATTGACACTTGTAACATATCTTTACATTACATACTTATATCTTCAAATCTGAATAGGCGCGACCCAAAACAAATCATTAGTCAGCCCTAAAACAAAAATACATAACGCTTCCAAAAAATTTGGCCCAAGCATGTTTACTATAACATTAATTAAATTATTACAAACTTATAACTAAAGGCTCTTAGCCATTACATTAGAAAATCATTCACGCTGATCAAAACTGTAGTCGACTTCCATGCTTTGTTTCCTGGACTGCAGGTCTACTAATCTACCTGTAACTTTTCTGTACTGATGTTCTATACTCTGCATGTTTGGATCTAGCATGTATATACACCATAGAGTATATATCTAAGCATGGATGTTCTAGTGTGATCTCTAGCATGTGCACCGATGTGCTGATCTCTGTATCTCTCTGTCTGTCCTATTTTTTGTACTTAGTCATTTTATCTTCTAAGTTATCTTTGACATAAACTTAGTATGACTTTTTTGCCATGATTGACAACACAAAATAAGTCATGCTTCCTCAAGAAGTCAACTTTCCAATAGATAACACCAAATTTATCCAAGCATGTTATACCATGAATCAAATCGTTGTATATCTTCACTTGAAGATCTCCAATCCAAATGAATTGGTCGTATACTCTACTTAGAATGATTTTTATCCATTCCTCTTTGTCAAATTCATAGAGTTTCATCATTCACATGATACTGAGATTATCAAGATGCATGAACTCATCTTTCCATTTTCCATCTTCCCCAATCATGTCCTTCATCTCCTTATAGATCTCAAACTTGTTGGAGATTTACTTCTGGAAGCTACTTGATTGTATGTTTGTTATTAATGACAACATATAATATACAACAGTGTTTTTTATGTACTTATCAAAATGATGGCATCAATCCTTGTGTAGTTATATTCATGTTGTACATATGTTTTTTATGTTTTTTTCATACACGCAGACTCAGATATGAAATTTCAGTTATGTTGTGTAATTCTATTATGTGGTAGTTACAGTTTTTGGAGTTTGTTTGTATAGAGCCGATGTATTGCATTGGTTCTTGAGTTGCACCTATCTTCAAGATATATGTGTGTATATTCAAGTTTAGTTATGAGTTGATGATAGTTATGTAAAGGCTCCAAACATGTTTCAACAAGATTTCAAAGTTAGAGTTAATTTGGTGAGGCCAACTTAGTGAAGCGACGCGTCTATTCAGTTTATATTGTATGGTTGTAATTATACTTACATGATTAGTAAATTTAAAAAGGATGTTATGAAGAGTTGTCTAACAGGTCCCTTGATCTTATACTTTGATGAAGATACTTATAGCAAGTCATTTATGGAATGCTAAGTGTGAATGATAAGAAAAGATGCAGGAAAGTGCAGAGAAGAATATCAATTGATTTTTATTCATCAAGGATCTATGTGAAGAAAAAGTGAAAGATTAAAAGACACTGGAAATGATCAAGACAACAGGTCTACTCTATAGTTCATCATCAGATATAGTGCATATCTTTTCTTCAGAAGGTTGTAGCCTTCACCATTAAAGAAGTGAGCTTTTGGACAGTGAGTCCTCACCCTTAACCGGGTTATTTATACAAGGCTCCTAATAGGGTCATACCCTTAACTAGGTCACTATACTTATTGTATTGTAAAGAAAAAATCCTAACAAGGATGCAAGATCTTCTAACATAGATTATTATAAACAAGTATAGTTCATTGTGGGTGTTAATTCCCACCGGGGTTTTTACCATTTGGTTTCCCCATAACCAAATTGTGGTGTTGTCTATTGTGTTATCTGAATGTGCATTTACTTTATTGTATTATGAAGTTAATAAGAGAAAAAAATTAAATTGGCTGATAACTGATCCACCCCCCCCCTCTCATTTATCCATTGGGACTATTTTAACAATTGGTATCAGAGCCAAGTGCCTTGAAGAAGAATCCTAACAACTTAAGGTAGATCAGATGTCTTACTTCAGAAAAGAGAGCCCTAAGTTCAATGGAGAAAATTATCTAGATTGGAAAAAAAAAATGATAACACATCTACAATGTGTTGGTTTTGACATCTTTGAGATAGACACACAAGAAGTTGTTATTCCCTCTTTAAAAGACCTATCAAGAGATGATGCTACTAGTAAATAGAAGGATACATTCATAGCTAACGCAGTTTCCAAAGAAGCCCTTATAAGTGCACTATCTGATAGTGAATTCTCTGAGATCAAGAAATTATACAAGGCATACACAATATGGAAGTATTTAGAAGACATGTTTGAAGGAGATGTTCAAGGAAAGAATGTGCGCAGGAAGACATGGAAAAAGAAATACAACAATCTTGAGATGTTAATTGGGGAGAACATTAGATCCTACAATCAGAGGATAAATGAAGCAGTTTATGGAATCAGAAACAATGGTGGAGAAATATCAGAAGAAGATATAATGGACAAGCTATTGACTACTTTAACATCAGACTATGAGAACAAGATAAGTATTTTAGAAGAAACCATGCAATTTTCAGAAGACTTCAATAGAGAGACTTTGATTAGTAAAATCTCTGCATTTGAGATATCAAGATTGAAGATTGAACCAAAAGGTGAAACAACCTTCAAAGATTCAGTTCATGGTATGAAATCTCACATCTCTAGCAATAATGAGAAAGAATAAGTTGATGAAGAACTAGAAGAAATAATTTCCATGATTGCTAATAGAGAAAATAAAGGCAAAGGGAAATTTTAAGGACAACTTCCATTCAAATGTTTTTCATGCAACAAGATCACTCACTTTGTATCCAAGTGTCCTACAAGAGTAAAGAAATTTAGATATGATTATCACACTGAAGAAGGTGTAACTGATGAAGATTCAGGAGAAGATGAAATTGGATTCATTGCCCTGAAAGAACATTTGCTGACAATGTACTTACTTTCTGATGTCTAGTTTGGAAATTAGGGCTAACTCCTATATTTCCTTTTCATCTTCAGTGTCCATATGCTCAATCAACATTGACAGAAAATTTTATCATCACATGACAGGTGATAAAGAATTTTTTTTTCATCTAGACAAGTACAAAGGTGGTATGGTTAGATTTGGAGATAACACTCCTAAACCTATCATAGGCAGAGGATCCATCACCCTGGATAGAAAGAATAAGACAGATGATGTTCTGTATGTTGATGGATTACATCACAATTTACTAAGTGTTAGACAGCTAATTGACAAAGGTTATCATTTGGAATTCAAAGACAACAAATACATTATTAGCAACAAAGAAGGAGACATGATTGCATCAGGATCCAAAACAAAAGGTAATTTTTTCTAGCTCAATTCAGATATAAGTTGTTTTGTTGCAAAAGTGGATGATAGTTGGTTATGGCACAAGAGACTCTGTCATATAAATTTTGATAATATAGTAAAGATAAGTAATGTCAAGGCAGTTAGAGATCTTCCAAGTATTGCAAGACCAGATGACACAATATGCAGGGAATGTTTTATGGGAAAGCATGTAAGGAGTTCTTTCAGAAGCAAGAAGAACTCATCTGAAAACAAGTTAGACCTAGTGCATACAGATTTATTCAGTCCTACTCAAACCAGGTCATATTACGGAGAAAGGTATTCATTTTTTTTGTTGATGATTTTTCAATAATGATGTGGCTTGTGTTCTTAAAGGAGAAGTCTGAAGCCTTTGAGAAGTTCAAAATATTCAAAGCCAAAGTGGAGAATGAATATGGATTAAAACTAAAGTGTCTAAGATTATATTGAGGAGGATAATTCACCTCTGACCACTTTTATGACTATTGTAAAGAATATGGAATTAAAAGACAGTTGAGTGCACCTAGAACCCCACAGTAGAATGGGACAGTAGAAAGAAGGAACGAGATCATACTTGATACAACGCGCACTATGATGATTGAAGGAAAAGTTCCACACACCTATTGGAGAGATGCAGTTAATACATCAGCCTATACTATCAATAGAACACAACTATGGCCTAGCATGGATAATACACCTTATGAAATTTGGTTTGGTAATGTACCTATAGTAAAATACTTTAGAATTTCTGGCAGCAAGTGCTACATCAAGAGAGATTATGGTGTTGGTAACTTTGATGCTAGAAGCGATAAAGGTATTTTCCTTGGTTACTCTACTAAAAGAAAAGCATACATATGTTTTAATTTTAGATTAAAGAAGATAATTGAAAGTATTCATGTAAAGATTGATGAGAAGTTCATGGTTCAAGATAGGTATTATGAATATGCACCAATGATTGAGGATGAACCCAACCCTAGCAGTAAAGACACTATTATTGAAGAAATGTTTGATTGCATTGATGTTTCATGTAATGAACCCAAATCAAGCAAAGAAGTATCATAGATTATAGATGAGGATTTTACACCAAAATTTTCAAAGCTCACATCTAGATATCATTCAAAGGATGATATCATTGGAGATCAGAGCAGCAATGTTTTGACTAGATCAAAAGCAAAAAGGTTAACAGAGGATGAAGAGGTATGTTTACTTTCACAAATTGAACCTTTAAATGTTGAAGATGCTTTCAAGGATTTTGATTGGCAGAAAGCAATGGAAGAAGAATTAGATCAAATAATAAAAAATGATACATGGGAATTAGTCCCTAGACCCAGTGACAAAAATGTGACTGGAACAAAGTGGGTATTCAGAAACAAGATGAATGAAGATGGAACAGTGGTCAGAAACAAAGAAACACTAGTGTGTAATTGATATGCATACAGGGAAGGGATATATTACACAAAAATATTTTCCCCTATGAGAAGACTGGAAGCCATAAAGTTATTCTTGGCTTATGCAACATTCAAGGATTTTAAAGTATATCAAATGGATGTTAAATCAGCTTTTCTGAATGGTTACTTGAAGGAAGAAGTATATATAGAACAACCTGAAGGATTCAATTTATCAGATAAACCAGATATGGTATGCAAATTGAAGAAAGCACTCTATGGTCTTAAATAGGCCCCAAGAGCTTGGTATGAGATACTAGATGGTTATCTTACTAGGATTGGATTTAAGAAAGGAGTAGCTGATTGTAACCTATTCATAAGAGAGACACCTGATGGACTACTACTTGTTTCCATATTTGTTGATGACATTATCTTTGGAGGAAATGACAAGCTTAGTTCAGAATTTGCAAAAGAAATGCACAATGAATTTGAAATGAGCATGATTGGTCCTATAATTTTTTTTTTGGGACTAAATGTAAAGCAGACATATAAAGGAATATTCATAAATCAATCCAAATATGTGAGGGAAATATTGAAGACCTTCAAGATGGAAGACTGTAAGCCAGTATGCACTCCTATGATAATTGGAAGCAAGCTTTCTAAAGAAGTTGATTCTGTAGCAAGTCTACTCTAAAGTTCATCATCAGATATAGTGTGTATCTATTCTTCAGAAGGTTGTAGCCCTCACCATTAAAGCAGTGAGCTTTTGGACAGTGAGTCCTCATGCTTAACCAAGTTATTTGTAAAAGACTCCTAACAGGGTCAGACCCTTAACCAGGTCACTATACTTATTACATTGTAAAGAACAACTCTTAACAGGGTTGCAAGATCTTCTAACAGGGATTATTATAAACAAGTATAGTTCATTGTGGGTGTTAATTCCCACTGGGGTTTTTACCATTTGGTTTCCCCATAACCAAATTGTGGTGTTGTCTATTGTGTTATCTTAATGTGCATTTACTTTATTGTATTCTGAAGTTAATAAGAGAAAAGAATTAAATTGGCTGATAACTGAATCACCCCCCCTCTCAGTTATCCTTTGGGACTATTCTAATAGAAGTCTCCAAGAGACTCATACTTATAGTGAATGTAAGGTCTAATTTCTTTGACATATAGAATGTCGTAGGGTATTTGAAAAAAATGAACCTTTGAGATTATCTTTAGTGGATTTGAATGGAAGTTTCTTGAATTTGTATATATTCCTTCCAAAAAAATTAAAAATTAATAGAGTATGCATAACTAAAGTTTGTAAATAATCAAAAATACCTTTCTTTGATGAATCTGCAAATTTATGCTTTGTCCAATTGCACAACACACTTTCTTCTTTGTTCTTCTTGCTCAAATGATGTAACTATAAGTCTTTCTCTGCAACCTATCTCCTTCTAGGGTATCTTATAAGATAGTTATTTGATATATTAGGGTTCTTGTCTACCCCTAATCTCCCAAGGATTCTCTACACAAGATCCTTCTTCTTTCAACTTGTATACACCATTCAAGAAATCAAATCACTCATCACCTAGCCCATGGAGTTCTTCTTGCACCACCTTCACTAAATGATCAAACATGATCAAGATGAATCCCACATGGATAGGTATGATTCTAGCATGTCAATTTGATCCAATCCAATGCCTACAAACACAATTTTCAATATAACTCTAATCGAGTTCAAAGAACCATAGCAAATTCACCCAAAACTGGGCTACAAGAAATTAGGCCTAATTAAGCACATTTTTCCACATAAATTGAAATTATCCTTAAAAAGATGGAAAAATAAATTTTGATTCTAACACCCTTTATAGAGATCTAAAATATTTTCTAGGTCTTTCCCTCCCAAAATCTCTGTATTGTGGGTTCATATTTATAAGCCTAAATTTAAGGGTTTTAACTCAAACTGAGCATAGCCATCAGAATATTTGTTTTCAACATGAAGAACCCCAAACCAAAGATTCACACTTAATTTGGGGCTTCTTCACACATATGTCCTCCTCTCAACAAGATTTAATTGAAGCAACCAATGCTTTCAATCCCTCCTTTCACCTCTGCATCTCTCTGTGATCCCTAGCCATGCATCTTTGGCTCGCATGGGGCATCACTACAAAAATAGTTTCATTTCCTTCCAGGTCCCATCCTTAACTATAAAATATGTACAAGGAGTCATCTTTATAATCCTAAATCCCCTTAGAGATTCCATGGTGGGAAGAGAAGCTATGACCCCATTTGTAGAAACTGCCTGGTTTAGATTAGTGCCAGTGCAAAAATGAAAACTTTTTATACAAACAAGGAAATATGAAAAAAAAAAATTAATCACATGTAGAATCAATAATTTATGCACACTAACCCATGCACCAAACAAAATTCAGATTTCAATCCATTAAACACCAAGATGTCAAGAAAAAGCTTAACTATAACTAGTTTTTCAATAACATAGTTCATACACAAAATTTTCAAAATCAACCAACCTCACACAAAGGTCAAGGGAAGAATTATATAGTTGACCATGAGCCTATCTTGATGGTTTTAGATAGTTATAAACCCAAACACTTGAAAATATATCATTGCAAGAAATGTTCTCAATGTTGTCAATGACAACATTGACAACTTTTATAACTTTTGGGATTCTTGCATACAACTTGGTCAACAACTCAATAATTTTAACCAAATGCATATCTAGGATAAGTAAAACATAAAATAGGTCTCCTAAACACTTCCTTGTCCAATTTGACCCCTAAATGCATAAATGCCACTTTTTCCACAACATTGACAACATGTACACAAATTGACAAATTTGGACAACACTTGTAAATAAAGTCACAAAGGACCTAATAAGGCCTCCTAATCTAACTCAACACACCCTAGGACCCATCTAGTCCTATTATTCCACTAGTGGTTTGGATAAGACCGCTACAAGCCAAAAATCAAGCTAGAAGCCCTAGGTTACCATTGAGCCTTACCTAGGTGTTCCTGCACCATCAAATCTCTCTTCTTCTTCAGCTTTGCTTCTTCGAATGATGATTAGATAAAATTATTTAATTGTCCTTATACTTCATTGTAAAAATAAATGACATCTTTCCCCATAAAATCATCTTTACATATGATCCATTCAACTAACAATCTGGTGATCACATGATAAGTCTCGCAAAGCTCTGTGATCATAAATAGATGATCATAAAATCTCTATATACTCTCCCTAAGCTCGCAAGATTTTAATCTCCATAACCAGGGGCTGGGTAGATTTATGATGTTTCATTCCAATCCTCCCCCTAAGGCCATGCTTGGCCATCTAGGTTGATATAGAAATTTTAACATTAGGTGAAGACTTAGTAGCATCTACTAACTCTCCCTGAACTTTTTCCTCACTTGGTTCTTTTACCTTGTTGGTTGTATTTCCAGTTTTGAAATTTTTCTATTAAAATTTTTAAGTGCCCAGTTTTATTCTTACTTAGAAGGTCAAAACATGTTTAGAATGCTATCAATTTCTTGCAAATTCTCATCCTTGAGTCTTAGAATCAAAGAAGTATGAAAAATCCTAGGTCTTAGGTCATTTTTCATTCATATCAAGAGAAAAACCTAGTTCTTCATAATCGAATTCTAATTTTCAGTTACCTTTTTAGAAAATTTGAATCACTTAAGTCATGTGATCTTTTCATGTTTTAATGTCAGTCACATTGTCTCTTTAAGTTTTTAGAATATTCCATTTTGCTTCGAGACTCGGCGCAATTCTTTGGTCGCATTATCACGTAAAGAAAATAATATGCTTTGAAGGATTGAACGATTTAACACTGACCGTAGATTTAGATCCCAATCCTCTAGTTTGCGCAAAGTCTCATTTGAAACCCTGGACTTAATAAATCCTATTGCGAATTTGAGTTTCTTCAGTCGTGCAGTCTCGTAAACAAATCAAAGTTAAAGCTTGGTTGAATTTTCATTCAGTTGCAAGATCACATAATGAAATAGGAGTTGAGTAAAATCTTAAGCGATTCAACAACAACTATTGATTTACAAGATGATCATGCGATAGGCATGAAGTCTCAAGATAAACTCCCTAGTTAAGAAATTATAAAGCAACTTCAATTTTATTCAGCCACAAAGTCTCACAAGCTCACCATGTTGGAGATTTGCTTCTATGCAAATTGTTGTTTGTCATTGATGACAACATATAATATACTATAGTGTCTTGTAATCAAATTTTAGTATAGAGTTTTTGCAGCCTTGCGTGTTTATTTCCATGGTGTACACATGTTTTGGTTGCTATGTGCATTCACGCAAAGTCAAATATGCAGTTTTAGTTGAGTTATGTTAGTCTGTTTTGACAGTTAGAGTGACTGAAGATTATCTGTGAAGAGTTGACGCAATAACATTGTTTCTTCAGTTGTGCATATCATCAAGATATGCGTGTTTGTAATCATGTTTAGTTCTGAGTTAATTATAATTATCTAAAGGCGCTAAATGTGTTCTAACAAAAGAAGAATGATTGAGTCAATTTGGTAGAGCCAACTATGTGAAGCATCACGTCTATTCAGTTTGAGTTGCGTGGTTCTAATCAGGTTGCGTGCTTGATTTGTCTGACTAAATAAGTATTGAAGGAACTCCTAAAGCCGACTAAGATCACATCTTTTGGTAAGATACTTATATTAGTTCATTTGGTGAATGCTAAGGGTGTGAATGAGAAGAGAAGAGACAAAAAAAGTACATAATAGAATATCCATTGTTTTGGGACAGTAGAGACATTTCTTTCATCAAGAAAAGATCTATGTGAAGAAGAAGTGACAACATACAATGCACTGGAACTGATCAAGACAACATGTCTACTCAAACAGTTCATTTATCAGATATAGTGCATATCTATTTTACTGAAGGTTGCAGCCTTCATCATTTTAGCAGTGAGCTTTTTGGACAGTGAGTCCTCAACCCTAACAGGTTTATCTGTAAAAGACTCCTAACAGGGTCAAACCCTTAACCAGGTCATTGTACTTATTATGTTGTATAAGAACAACTCCTAATAGGGTTACAAGATCTTCTAACAGGGATAATTATACTCAAGTATAGTTCTTTGTGGGTGCTAATTCCCACCAGGGTTTTTACCTATTTGTTTTCCCCATAACCAAAATTGTTGTGTTCTATCTTGTGTTATCTGAATGTGTTAATGCTTAATGTTATTTTGTAATTAATTGAAGAAAATAATTAAACTAGTTGATAACTGATTCACACCCCCCTCTCAGATATCTCTTGGGAATATTCAAACAATTGGTATTAGAGCCAAGTGCCTTGGAGAGAAAGCCTAAGAGCTTAAGGTAGATCAAATGGCATACTTAAGGAAAGAGATTCCTAAGTTTTATGGAGAGAACTATCTTGACTAGAAGAATAAAATGATAACACATCTTTAGTGCATTGGTTTTGAGATCTATGAAATTGCTACTCATGAAATTGATGTTCCCACTTTGAAAGACCTTGCAGAAGAAGACTCTAAAAATTAAAAAAAAAGAAGTATTCACTCAAAATGAAATTGACAAGGAGGCCCTAATTAGTGCCCTATCTAACAGTGAATTTTATGAGATCAAGAAGGAAGAAAGAGCATATTCAATCTAGAAATACTTAGAAGATATGTTTGAAGGAGACATCCAAGAAAATAATGCACGTAGAAAGACTTGGAAGAAAAGATACAATAATTTAGAGATGCTACCTGAAGAGAACATCAGAGCTTACAATCAAAGGATTAATGAAGCAGTATCAGGTATCAGGAACAATGGTGGAGAAATTTCAGAGGATGATATAATGGACAAAATAATGACCACATTGACAGCAGATTATGAAAGAAAGATTAACATCTTGGATGAAACCATGCAATTCTCAAAGGACTTCAAAAGAGAAACCCTGATCAGAAAAATATCTGCATTTGAGATATCAAGATTGAAGACATAACCTAAAATGGAAACATCTTTCAAAGCCTCAGTCCATGGTAAGAAATCTTTAAGCAGCTCAAATGAGAAGGAAGAAGTTGAAACTGAACTAGAAGAAATCCTTGCTATGATTGCTAAGAAGGAAAGAAAAGGAAAGGGAAATATGAAGGATAACTACCATTCAAATGCTTTTCATGCAACAAATTTGGCCACTTTGCATCCAAGTGTCCTACAAGATTCATGAATTTCAGATCATATAACAAACCCAAGTACACTAAGGAATGCTATCATGTTGAAGATGGTGTAACTGATGATGATTCATGAGAAGATGAAATAGGATTTTTTCTATTAAAGACATTGAGAAAATGCTTGAGGAGATGAACATTAAAGATGAAAAAGAAGCACAAGAGTTAGCATTAGTTTCCAAAGAAGACATCAGAACAGACTAGATCATAGACAGCGGGTGCTCACACCACATGACAGGTGACAAAGATAGATTTGTACATCTAGATAAGTACAAAGGTGGCACGGTTAGATTTGGAGATAACACTCCCAAACCTATCATAGGTAGAGGTTCTATTACCTTAAATGGAAAGAAAAAAACAAATGATGTTCTTTATGTTGATGGTTTACATCACAACCTTCTAAGTGGCTAACAATTGCTTGACAAAGGATATCAGTTGGAATTCAAGATAACAAGTGCATCATTAACAACAAAGAAGGAGACATGATTGCATTAGGATCAAAGACCAAAGGCAATGTCTTTCAGCTTAACTCTGAAGTAAGTTTTTTTTTTGCAAAAGTGGATGACAGTTGGCTATGGCACAAGAGACTTTGTCATATCAATTTTGACAATATAGTAAAGATAAGCAATGTAAAGGCAGTACGAGACCTTCCAAGTATTGCAAGACTAGTTTATACTATGTGCAGGGAAAGTGTGATGGGGAAGCATGTAAGGTCCCCATTCAGAAGCAAATAAAATTTAGCAGAGAACAAATTAGATCTGATATGTACAGACTTGTGTGGACCAACTCAAATAAGATCATACTATGGGGAGAGGTATTTCATTTTGTTTTTTGATGATTTCTCAAGGATGATTTGGGTTGTGTTCTTAAAAGACAAATCTGAGGCTTTTGAGAAATTCAAAGTATTCAAAGCTAAGGTTGAAAATGAATTTGGATTGAAGATAAAATGTCTGAGATCAGATAGAGGAGCAGAATTCACCTCTAAAAAATTTTATTACTACTGTAAAGAACATAGAATCAGAAGATAGTTAAGTGCTCCTAGAACCCCTTAGCAGAATGTGATTGTAGAAAGAAGGAACAAGATAATACTCGATATAGCACACACTATCATGATTAAAGGAAAGGTTTCCCATATCTATTGGTGAGATGTGGTTAATACATTAGTCTATACTATCAATAGAATCCAGTTAAGGTCAGGTGTAGACAAGACACCTTATGAACTTTGGTTTGGTAATGTACCCACTGTGAGATACTTCAGAATCTTTGGAAGCAAGTGCCACATCAAGAGAGATGACAGTATTGGCATGTTTGATGCTAGAAGCGATGAAGGTATTTTTTTTGGTTACTCTACTAAAAGAAAATCCTATAGATGTTTTAATTTAATATTGAAGAAGATAATTGAAAGTAATCATGTGAAGATTGATGAGAATTTATGATTCAAGGAAGATACTATGAATGTGCTCCCATTATTGAAGATGAACCCATATCTATCAGTAAGGACACAATTATTAAAGAAATGTTTGAGTGTATTGATGTTTCATGCAACAATCCAGAACCAAGTCAACAAGAATCATATATTATAGATGAGAGTGTCACTCCTAAAAAATCAAAATACACATCAAAATACCACTCTAAGGAAGACATCATTTGGACTCAGAGCGCTAAAGTCTTGACAAGATCCAGAGCAAAAGGTTCAACTGTTGATGAAGAGGTATGCTTAATTTCTCAGATTGAACCCTTTAGTGTTGATGGTGTAGGAGCACCCTTAAAGTCTTTGAAAGATCTTAATAAATTTTGGCTTTTAGGTTGGTTTGGCCAACCATCCATGAATAAGGACTAAGTATAAAGTCCCTAGTGTGTGTTTGATGTGTGGTTTAGGTTTGGAAAGATTAGGTTTGTGTTGTTTGAGTCTAGTTGATTCAAGGAGTCTAAGGCCTAGAAGTCAACTCAAAAGTCAAAGAGTTGACCAAAGTCCCAAATTGGGAATATTTTTAATGTTTTGTTGTTTTCTAACCATTTAAGGTCAATTGGTAAAGTTTAGAACCAATTAGGACACTCAAGTTGTGAAAATGGCAATTTTGACAAAAGTTGTTAAAGTTGTCTTGACAACATTTCCTAGATTTTAGGAATTGGCCATTAAGGTGCCCAAATCCTGACCAAATGGTCTAGATATATGGGATAGGAGTATATAAGGTGAATCCAACCCTAATTTTTTAGTTAGTTCTCATATTGTACGAACTAATTGCAAGGAAGAACCAATTTACAGTGTAAATTTGTGACAGAGCCACCATCCATCACTTTATTGGATTGAATGGACTGAATGAATGATTGGATAGTGTTTTCAATTTATTTTACAAGCTTTGTACAGTGTTAGTTTTTTATTTTGTACATTATGATTAAGCTTTGTCAAATTATTTGTGTTTTGCAAGTTCACTGGCTAGTTTTGGTCCAGTTATGTAAATAATGGGTTTCTTTGGAGTTCCCATGGCTCAAACTCCATGAGCACTTGGAATCCACTAGGACCTTGTATATAATATGTAGATATGGATTTTGGAGTGTGTGAGTGCAAGGAAGGCTCGAGAACATTCAGGCCCTAGGTGAGTGGTGAGCATTCTGGCTAGGGTAACTGAACAAGACAGTCGCAATGGAGATAGCAGTTTGATTGGTATGAGTCAATAAAGTTTGGAGAAGTGAGGAGGCATGTGGTGCAGACCTTCTAGTGGAGGGAGAAGTTCAAAGGATTCCAATTGATCAAAGAAAGAAGATCAAGTTACCAAACCAGTCTACATGTCTCCAAAAGCCTTATTTTTAGGGGTTTGGTAGAAAAATATTGTACAGGCACCATTAGAAATTGAGACCTAGTAAATCTTCCAGGGGAGGAAAAACCCACAAAGAACATCCAATTTTTTTTTTGGTTTTTTAAGGGTTTGTGGAAGCAAGAACACATTTTCAGTGTTTTGGAAGGCTAATAGGCCTAAAAAGGCTACAAGGCCAAAGAGTTGGATTTATGGGTCTCAATTGGAAAATGGTTGAAGGGTCTTGCAAGTTGGATCCATAGGAGTGTAATTTGACCTAAGGGGAGTAGGACAGCCCAAACTTAAGAAGTCAACACCATTAGGGTGAAAGAAGGCTCGTGAAGCCATGCTTGCAAGAAAGCTAAGAGGAGAGTACGAAGTTGAGTTTGAAGTTGATGGGAAGTTCCTAGTGAGTTAGAGGATTAGAAAAGAATCCTCTAAGTTAGGGTAAAGAGAGAGAGACCCTAAGGAAGATCCAGTGAAGGTCTTGGAGTGAGCTAGAGGCTCTAGGAGAAGGAACTCCCCATAAAATTGGTATCAGATCCATTGAAAGGCTTGGGTGATTGAATTGGTGTATGTCAGATTGGAGTGACTCCATAGGTAAGTCAAGGATTGTGACCAATGTAGAGTTGGCCAAAGATTTTTCAGAGAAACAAATCAAGAATAGGCTTCTTGAAGAAGTAATGGAGGAAATGAAGATCAAAATGGTATACGTTGCAAAGATAGTGAGCAAACTAAGAGAAGAAGTGCATGGAGGGTTAGATAAAGGTAAATCTCCATTGGAAGAGGAAGTAGAACTAGAGCCTGATCCTTTTCTACTTGAGGAACCATTCCTCAAAGCACTCAAAGCAATGAGTGGGAAGGCTCTAGAAGGAATACCAGTGTTCACTGGTAAGATGGATATAGAGTTGGTTATGGAATGGCTTGAAGGGATGGATAATAACTTTGAGTGTGATGGAATTACAGAAACTCAAAAGGTAAAGATAGCCAATTCAAGGCTAAGAGGGCAAGTGTATGAGTTAATTTTGGCCTTCTCAATCAACCACACACTTCAACATAGTCCTTCTTCACCAGGTGCAAACAAGACTGAATATGAGTTATTCATCCTGCCTGTCTGGGTGATTTGACCTGTTGCCTTCTATCTAGATGGGGTTTTGAAATTTGCTCTCAGGATGAGGGCCTCACAACTATGAACCATCTAAGAATGAAGGATTTAATCATGATAACAATGCAATGCAAAGATTATGCTAATGAATTGAAATATGAGATATCATCTAAACATGAATACTAAATGCCATTAATCTAGAAATTGAAGCTATTCTATTTGCAAAATGCAATTACTCTATATGATATTAAGAAAGTGAGACMACAATTCAGTATAATAACAATGCAATTTTGAGTAAAGTTTTCAGGGGRTTTGAATGAAGAAAGAGGGTTCTTTTATAAACCCTGAGAAGATCAGAATAGAAACTTTCCTGTTTTTGAAATAAAACAACTAGAAAAGCCGGTTAAAATAGAAAGCTTTATTGAAAAGAATTCAATAAATTGTTTTCTTCATGTTTTAACTGTTTTCTCTCTTTGATTTAACATTGTTTTATTTGAATTTAATTGTTTTATTTCTCTTTAAAGCACAATTAATTCAAAGTTTCCATTTCTGAATAGAAGAAAAGATTTTTGATAGAATATTCAATTAATTAAATAAATATGACCTCATAATTGCTTTTTCTCAATTTTCTGAATATTAAATTCAATTATTGCAAATGAGGATATTTATTTAATAATTAAACATTATTTAATTCCTTTTCATGTGTCTCAGCTAAAGAGGGTGAATTTAATTTAATTAAAGTGCTAGGACTTTATTAATTAAATTAATTCGATCATAAGGTTTGTTTAGCCAAATAGATATTTAGGAATCAATTATGATGTATGATTAATATAGATTTAGGATTGTCTGTATTTGACACTCAGGTCGAGTAGAGTCGGTGAATAACTCAGAATTTGCCTAGTATAATAGGACTTTGATGATTTAGAAGAATGACAAATGCAACAAAATTGGTTAGATTTGCAAGATGCCAATTTTGGGGTGTTACATTTTGCCCCTCTTTGAATTGATGTGCGAGTAGCGCATTAATTCAAAGAATAGTCTGATGCCTGCAGCATAGAAGAAAGAATTTTGAACACCCAGTTTTGACCATGAGGTACGAAAAACTAAACATGGCGTCAAGTGATTGAAAAGCATGGAACACCCAGTTTTGACCGTGAGGTATGAAAAACTAAACATGGTGACCAAGTGATTGAAAAGCATGGAACATGCAGTTTTGACCGTGAGGTATGAAAAACTGAAATGCCCCAGGCGATTGAAAAGCATGGAACATGCAGTTTTGACCGTGAGGTACGAAAAACTCAAATGCCCCAGGTGATTGAAAAGCATGGAACACCCAGTTTTGACCGTGAGGTACGAAAAACTGAAATGCCCCAAGTGATTGAAAAGCATGGAACACCCAGTTTTGACCGTGAGGTACGAAAAACTAAAATGCCCCAAGTGATTGAAAAGCATAGAACACCCAGTTTTGACCGTGAGGTACGAAAAACTAAAATGCCCCAGGCGATTGAAAAGTATGGAACACCCAGTTTTGACCGTGTGGTACGAAAAACTGAAATGCCCCAAGTGATTGAAAAGTATGGAACATGCCATTTTGACCGTGAGGTACGAAAAACTGAAATGCCCCAAGTGATTGAAAAGCATGGAACACTCAGTTTTGACTGTGAGGTACAAAAAATTGAAATGCCCCAAGCGATTGAAAAGCATGGAACACCCATTTTTGACCGTGAGGTACGAAAAACTGGAATGCCCCAAGTGATGAGGATTTGATTAGATTGATTGGAATAGATTTAATGATGTAATCATCCTGCCCCCTCGGGAGCGAAATCGAAAGATGACACATCGTAATGATGATGAAGAGCGAAAAATTGCAAACAGAAAGAACTTAGAACAGATTACGGAAGAATTCAGAAGTTTCAGAATCAATTTCGAGAGATATCAAGGTTGGGTTGACCAAGTTTGACTAAGGTTGACTAGGGTTGACTAGAGTTGACTTTTGAAGAAAAAAGTCAAATAATTTAGAAAATGATGATATGATAAGAGTCTGACAATAAAGAGAGGTCAGAAGGGTGACTGCATAGGCGTCCGATCGTGTCGGTCCCGAAAATTTTAAAATGCGATTTTGAGCTATATAGGAGTGTCAGATTTTGATTTCGATCCCAAAAATGGATTGAGCATATAGCTGAAGATAAAGAGCGAGGATCGAACACTTGTGTAGTCATGATAAAACGTGAATAGTGAAGAAGAACTCTCCAAAGTATGAACCCAAAAGAATGCAATGAAGCGAACACTGAATTATTTCCACAATGCAAGTCTTGAATGAAAATGCAATCCTATGCTAGATGCAATATGAAAATGCAATTTTAGGACATGGTTGTGAGACCCATCATATTTTTATCATCATTGAGCATTTTTTGGAACATCAAATTCGATACAACCCTTACTGGTGCCACAATGCAACCATAAGGATATGAATATGACTTATCATCGGATGAAATGTAGGAAATGAACGTAAGCACTAGGGCATAAAAGCCAAGATGACCTGAACATTGTTTCCAGCTAATGTTGCAAGAGTACACCAGTATCGAGGCATTCAAAGCCAAGATAACCATGAGTGCGATCGTGCGTAAACATACAAATCAATAACAAGAAAAACAAGACCACACATAGCAATAACAAGGAAGAAGATAGTACCGACCTCACCATGGCACGTACAAATAAACAAGATCGAGGGATGTGAGGCTGTTCCACCTTATTGCGGGAGCTCTTATCACATACACCCTGTTTATTTTACGTTACCGAATCATCGGGACTATGCCAACAATCAGTAGACAAAGAAAATGTCAATGAAATCCATAAGAATAGACAGCATACAAAGAAGTATTCAAGCATAGCTCAGCCTGTTTCAAAGTTTTCGAATGTGGATATGTATGAGGTGTTGAAAAACACCGTTGTGCTTGTGCGTGCATTGTGTTTGAATGTTATCGATAGATGTTTACATTTGAGAT
>MU225820.1:4924206-4940356 GCA_018584345.1 Thuja plicata | reverse complement strand
GACAAGATTCTAGCTCCAAAAGTAGAGGAAGGGGCAGAGATAATAGAGGTGGCCATAGAGGAGGCTCAAGTGGTAGAGGCAATGACAATAGGGGTCAAGGTGACTCTAGATATGTAGATCAAGGACACAAGTCAAGCAATAGAGGTGGATTTAACAGTAGAGGAAGGGGTTCTTATAATAGTGGTAGAGGAAGGACAAGAGGATTCAGAAGGGAATCTCATTTCTCTTCTATGAAATGTTACAACTGTGGATAGTTGGGGCACCCTGCATATAGGTGTCTAGATAAGCCAACATCCTCACAAGGAGAAAAGAGGATCAACTATGTCGAAGAGGAGGACAACACCAAGCATTCAAAGGTTAGTCTGGATTCAGAGAATGGTTTAAGTTTGATGCTTAGGAGAATAGTAATTAAAAAACCCACTAAGGATGGACACAAGAAAAGAAGGGCTCTTTTTAGGGTCAAGTGCAAGATAATGGGAAAATTATGTAAGGTGATCATAGATTTAGGATCTAGAGATAATTTAATATCAGGAGAGGCAGTAGAGAAACTAAAGCTCACTAAAATTCCACATGAATGCCCTTACAAAGTCACATGGTTGAATAAGGGCCAGAAAAACTTAGTCAATGAACAATCATGGGTGGAATTTTCTATTGGGAAGCATCATGATAAGATACTATGTGATGTTTTTCCAATGGATGCTTTCCATCTATTGCTTGGCAGACCATGGCAATATGACAAAGATGAAGTCCATAATGGGAAGGATAACAAGTATACTTTCAAGAAAGATGGGGTCACTTACAAGATATAGTCCATCTTAGAGGAGGAGACAATGGAGAAGGAAAAATCTAGTGCTATGTTATTGAGTGGGAAATAATTCATAAAATGTATGAAGGAAGAAGAAGTTGGCTATGCAATCTTGCTAAAGCCAAAGGAGGAGGAGTCTCATGAGAAGGCACCTATACCACAAGAGGTAAGAGAACTAATAGACCAGTTCAAGGATATAATTTGTGAAGGTACACCAGCCACACTTTCACCCAAGAGGGAGATAAGTCATAAAATTGACTTCATACCAGGAGCATCTTTGCCAAACAAGGCTACATAAAAGATGACACCAGAGCAAAACAACAAGATATCTAGACAAGTCCAAGAGATTTTGTACCAAGGATTGATAAGGAAGAGAATTAGCCCATGTGCTATCCTGGTGGTGTTGGCTCCTAAGAAAGGAGGTAAGTGGAGAATTTGTATTAATTCTAGGGCAATAAATAGGATAACTATGAGGTATAGATTTCAAATTCCTAGAATAGAAGACTTGATAGATTATTTGGGGGGGGTGCTAAGTACTTCTCTAAAATTGATTTGAAGAGTGGGTACTATCAAATTAGGATGAAAGAGGGTGATGAGTGGAAGTCTGCATTTAAGAATAGAGAGGGGTTATATGAATGGTTAGTGATGCCCTTTGGGCTTACCAATGCAACAAGCACCTTTATGAGGGTGATGCATGAAGTCTTGAAGGACTATATAGGATTCTTTATAGTTGTCTATTTAGATGACATCCTGATATTCAATAAAAAAAAGGAGGACCATTTGAGACACTTGGATTTAGTGTTGAAGAAGTTGCAGGAAGAGAAACTCACCATAAATCTTGAGGAGAGTGAGTTCATGAAGGAAGAGTTAGTCTACCTTGGCTTTGTGGTTTCCAAGAGTGACTTAAATATGGACAAGGAGAAAGTAGAGGCCATATTGAAATGGCCTACTCCTAAGATAGGGACAAAATTTAGAAGCTTCCATGGGTTAGACCAATTCTATAGGAAGTTCATTAGGAGATTTAGTGAGATTTGTGCTCCAGTCCTATAGACTATAAAAGAAGGGTTGAAAACAAAATTTGTGTGGACAAAGGTAGCTAATGATGGATTTGAGAGATTAAAGAAAGAAGTGGCTACTCAGCCTATATTTCTATTTCCAAGGTTTGACAAACCATTCATTATGGAGTGTAATGCAAGTAGCATTGTAGTGGGAGTTGTCCTAAGTCAGGAAGACAGGCCTTTGGACATTTTTAGTGATAGACTCAATGAGGCTAAGTCTAGGTATTCTTCCTATGACTTGGAGCTATATACTCTTGTACAAGCCTTAAAGAAGTGGAGGCATTATCTTTTTCCCAAAGAGTTTTTTGTCTTCACAGACAACCAAGTAGTGAGTTACATAAACACTCAAGACAATCTCAGTTTGAGATACATCAAGTTGATGAAATTCCTACAGTCTTACACCTTTACTATCAAACATAAGAAGGGAGTGAAAAAAAAAGTTGTAGATGCCCTTAGTAGAAGACTACTTACCATCCAAGAGATTCAGTTGCAAAGCACAGGGGTTGAAGGTTTTAAGGATCTATATGAGGGAGATTTAGATTTCTCAGAGATATATAAGGTGTGTCAAAATCTTGAGAATCACTTTCATAGTGAGTTTGTAGAGTATAGATTCCAGAATGGGTTTCTATTCAAAGGAAAGAAAACATGTGTTTCAAGAGGTTCAATGAGGGAGAACCTTATACAAGAGAAGCATAATGGAAGCCTAAGTGGACACTTTGGATTGAATAAGACATTGGACTTAGTAGAGAGATTCTATTAGTGGCCAAATATGCAAAATGAAGTAAGAAGGTATGTGGAGTAGTGTGGCATATGTTAGAAATCTAAAGGCACTTCATCTAATGTAGGAATTTACCAGCCATTACCCATCCCAAGTAGACCTCGGTAGTGCATAAGTATAGACTTCATAGTGGGGTTACCTAGAACTCCAACTGGTTTAGACAGTGTATTTGTAGTGGTAGATAGGTTTAGTAAAACAACACATGATGCCAGCCATATTGCCTACTTGTTCTTCAAAGAAGTGCTAAGGATTCATGGCCTACCAATGAGCATTATTGTAGACAGGGATGTAAATTTCACGAGTCACTTTTGGAAGACCCTATGGAAGAGGTTAGGAACAAACTTGTCTCACATATCTACCTATCATCCTCAAATGGATGGGTAGACTGAAGTAATCAATAGGGTCCTTGGGCACTTGCTTAGATGTCTAACCAAGGAGTATGGATAAGGCTGGGATCAAGTTATTCCAAAGGTAGAATTTGCCTACAATGACAGTACCAATAGAGTTACAGGGATGAGCCCATTTGAGATAGTGTATGGGGCACATCCAAGGGGTGTGATGGAACTCAGAGACCTCAAAGGATATGAGGGAATCAGTGGGCATGCTGATGATTTTTCAAAATCCATGAAGGAGGTTCATGAGCAAGTGTAAAAGACCTTGATGGAGGAAAATCAAAAGTTGAAGGAAAAGAAAGATGAGGGGAGAAGAGAATTGTAGTTTGAAGTGTGTGAATTAGTCATGGTGTTCCTAAATAAGGCAAGACTACAAAAAGGGATACCTAGGAAGCTACAAATGAAATGAATTGGACCTTGTAAGATATTGGCAAAGTATGGACCTAATGCATACAAGGTAGAGTTGCCCAAGGGAATGTCAATTTCTCCAATCTTCAATGTGAAAGATTTGATCAAGTATAAGGGACCAGATATGGATGAGATGTAGTATAGAACAGAGGTCATTAAGGATATGGGAGATTTCAAGACTCTGGAATAGGAAAAAATACAAGTTGAGAAGATATTGGATTCAAGGGTGAAAAATAAAACAAGGCATAAGATCTACATGGAGCATCTAGTTAAGTGGAAGCAACAAATAGATTCAGAATCCACTTGGATAGCTGAGATTGACTTCAAGAAATATGGAATTAGTGAGGAGTTTCTGACACCAACTGTACCCTAACTTGTTTTTCTTGTAGGGGGAGTATGGTGCACGAGCACCCTTAAGGTCTATTGAATGATCTTAATAAATTTTGGCTTGTAGGTTGGTTTGGCCAACCATCCATGAATAAGGACTAAGTATAAATTCCCTAGTGTGTGTTTGATGTATGGTTTAGGTTTGGAAAGATTAGGGTTGTTTTGTCTGGGTCTAATTGATTCTACAAGTCTAAGGCCTAGAAGTCAACTCAAAAGTCAAAGAGTTGACCAAAGACTTAAATTGGGAAGATTTTTAATGGTTTTTTGTTTTCTAACCATTTGAGGTCAAATGGTAAAGTTTAGAACCAATTAGGACTCTCAAGTTGTGAAAATGGTAATTTTGACAAAAGTTGTCAAAGTTGTCATGACAACTTTGTTGTCATGACAACATTTCCTAGATTTTACGAATCGGCCATTAAGGTGCCAAAATCCCAACCAAATGGTCTAGATAGATGGGATAGGAGTATGTAGGGTGAATCCAACCCTAATTCTTTAGTTAGTTCTCATATTGTACAGACTGAGTGCAAGGGAGAACCAATTTATAGTGTAAATTTGTGATAGAGCCATCATCAATCACTTTATTGGATTGAATGGAATAAATGAATGATTGGATAGTGCTTGCAATGTAGTTTCCAAGCTTTTTGCGGTGTTAGTTTGTATATCCTGATTATGTTTTGTCAAATTATTTGTGTTTTGCAAGTTTATTGGCCAGCTATGTAAATAATGGGTTTCTTTGGAGTTCCCATGGCTCAAACTCCATGAGAACTTGAAATCCACTAGGACCTTGTACATACTATGTAGATATGGATTTTGGAGTGTGTGAGTATAGGGAAGGCTCGAGAACAGTCAAGCCCAAGGCGAGTGGTGAGCATTCTGGCTAGGGTAACTGAACAAGACATCGGTAATGGAGATTGCAGTTTGATTGGTATGAGCCAATAAAGTTTGGATAAGTGAGGATGCATGTGGTGAAGAAATTATTATGGACAGAGAAGTTTAGAGGAGTCCAACTAATCAAAGAAAGAAGATCAAGTTACCGAACCAGTCTACATGTCTCCAAAACCCTTGTTTTTAGGGGTTTGGTAGAAAACTACTATATGGACACCATTAGGAATTGAGACCTTGTAAATATTCAAGGGGAGGAAAAAACCACAAAGAATATCCAATTTTTTTGGGGGTTGTTAAGGGTTTGTGGAAGAAAGAACACATTTTTAGTGTTTTGGAGGGCTAATAGTCCTAAAAAGGCTACAAGGCCAAAGAGTTGGATTTGTAGGTCTCGATTGGAAAATGGTTGAAGGGTCTAGAAAGTTGGATCCATAGGAGTGTAATTTGACCTAAGGGGAGTAGGAAAGCCCAACCTTAGGAATTCAACACCATTGGGGTGAAAGGAGGCTTGTGAAGCCATGCTTGCAAGAAAGCTAAGGGGAGAGTAAGGAGTTGAGTTTGAAGTTGATGGGAAGTTCCTAGTGAGTTAGAGGATTAGGAAAGAATCCTCTAAGTTAGGGTAGAGAGAGAGAGAGAGAGAGAGAGAGAGACCCTAAGGAAGACCCAGTAAAGGTCTTGGAGAGAGCTAGAGGCTCTAGGAGAAGTAACTCCTCATCATTTGAAGATGCATGCAATGATTCAGATTTGAAAAGTGCTATGCAAGAAGAATTTGATCAGATAATCAAGAATGATACATGGGAATTGGTCCCTAAACCTCATGACAAGAACATGATTGGAACAAATTGGATATTCAGGAATAAGATGAATGAAGAAGGTACAGTGGTAAGAAATAAAGCAAGACTGGTATGTAAAGGATATGCCTAGAGAGAAGGAATCGATTACACTAATACATTTTCCCTTGTGAGAAAAATAGAAGCTATCAAGTTGTTTTTGGCCTATGAAACATTCAAAAACTTCAAAGTATATCAAATGGATGTCAAGTTATCTTTTTTGAATGGTGACTTGAAGGAAGAAGTTTACATAGAACAACCTGAAGGGTTTAATCTATCAGACAAACTAGACATGGTATGTATTAATAAAAACTGAGAGGGGGGGTGAATCAGTGGCTTCAAAAATTATCCTTTAAACTTTAACCACCAATCAATACACCTCATATTATTAAGTCCCTACAAGATGCATGCCATGAAATACTAATAATGATTTAACTATCTATCGGTTTACCTTGTCTGTCCTTATTCTCCTTGATTACCGATAAGTAGTAAAACTATTTACCAATACTCAGTAAATATGCAGAGTATACCAACCGATCCAGAAATGCATATGTGAGATCAGTAAAGTAATAATCATACACACATAAAACATGGATTTTAACATAGAAACCCTATTAAGGGAAAAACCACTGGGACCGGTACCCCAAATTTTCACTCTTCTGAAGTGAGCCCTGTTAGGAGCCAACCTTGTTAAAGGTTACAACCACATTGTTAGGTGTGACCTTGTTAGAGGATTTTGTACATAGAGGCTGTCACTCAGTATCTGGCATCTATTTTCTACCATCCTTGAATCAACCTCCTTCTTAGACTATCAATAGGCTTTATGCAAATCTTTCTACCATCCTTAAATCAACCTTCTTCTTAGGCTGTCAATATGATTTATGTAATTTCAATGCTACTTTCATGAATCAAAATTTTTGGCACTCCTTGGGATGTACCTCAATATATAGAAGACTATTAAGTTGTGCTCTGTTAAGAGGCTTGATGCTTCAATGGTTAAATTAAAACACTATGACCTATTTCTAATGCAACTTGAATTGCAGATTTTCAGATCTATTTAAGTACATTACCTCTCTAATCAATGTATAAATTCATTTCTCTATGCTCCACACTTTCAACTCTGTGATGCTGTGCTTCACTGTTCATCGGTGTCTGTAGAATTGTCTAGCTCTCCTTTAGCTTGATTGATCAGGACTATATGAAGTTATCCTTCATCAGTTTATCTTCAGCATCCTCTTTCTATTCACTCCCCTTACCGTGTATGTGATTTATTATAGAAATGAATTATGTTTGTCTCTTATATAGAAATGATATTCCTTAATTCTTGATTCTTGATTCTTGGCGTGAAAAACAATCTAGCCAATTTGATTTAAATCTTTAACTCCTATTTTATCTCATAGTTATCTTCTTGCCAACTTTACAAATCTTCTTTAAATTAGTTACTTAACTTTGGTTGAATAAAACAAATAAAAAAACCAATTAAGTCTATCCTTAAGCTTTGCTAGCTAGATATTTTATCATTTTCTAAACTCTCTGTTCTGTCGGTCAACTCTATAGTTAGTCATTGGTGACAACTGCTAGTTCCATCAGTGTGACTCTAATCAGCTTCGAGATCTCTGTCCATTGGGCATTATTGAATTTTTCTCATTGGGTATCACTATGATTTTGCTTCATCAGGAAACACTGTCTTTTGCTCATCGAGTATCACTGTGACTTTTTTTCTTTGCCTTTACCGATGGTGTGCACTCCATTAGTGTTGTCTGTCACTTAGTGAATACTTAACTTTTATGCATTGTTGAAAGCATAATCTCTATTCCAGTGATCCTCTGAAGTCTTTGGAATTATGTACAAGACTGTACAGATGATATCAAGTTGACATCAATGAAAATACAAACCATTAACTGATTTAATGTCTTGCATCATCTTCAACTTAACATTATCAAACATTTAATTAGGTACATGTCATCATTATGCAGACTAAAGAAAGTACTTTATGGACTTAAATAGGCCCCAAGAGCATTGTATAAGAGACTTGATGGTTACTTAACAAAGAAAGGATTCAAAAAATGAGCAACAGATTGTAACTTATCCATAAGAGAGACAGATGAAGGATTACTGCTTGTTTCTATTTTTGTTGATGACATTATATTTGGAGGTAATGACAAGCTTAGTGAAAAATTTGCCAAAGAGATGCAAAGTGAGTTTTAAATGAGCATGATTGGACCTATCAAATATTTTTTGGGATTAAATGTAAAATAAACAAACAAAGGCATATTTATAAATCAGTCTAAGTATGTGAAGGAGATATTGAAGACTTTTAAAATGGAAGATTGCAAACTAGTAAGCACCCCCATGATAACTGGAAGCAAGATTTCTAAAGATGATGATTCCACAGTAGTTGACAAGACACTATACAAGTCTATGATTGGAAAACTCATATATCTTACTCAATCAAGACTAGATATTTCCAATTCAGTTGGCATTATTGGAAGATTTGCAACTGAACCTAAACAAAATCACCTAATGGCAATAAAAAGAAAATTCAGATACTTAAAGGGGACTATAGACTATGGTTTATGGTATTCTAACTCAGAGAACATACAACTTCATGTGTATACAAATGCAGATTGGGCAAGTTGTGTTGATGACAGGAAAAGTACCTCAGGAGGATTAGTATTTCTTGGAGATAGGTTGGTTACTTGGACAAGCAAGAAGAAATTTTTTATCTCTAAGTCGACAGTAGAAGCTGAGTATGTTGCAGTAGCACTGAATTGTTCAACAATGGTTTGGATCAAATAGATGATTAAATAATTTGGTATTTATATTTATTATCCTATTGTTATTCATTGTGATAACACTAGCACTATCAATATGTCAAAGAACCCTATGGTGCACACAAAGAAAAAACACATTGAGATCAAATATCACTTTTTAAGAGAAAAATTTGCAGACAGAGAAGTAAAGTTGGATTATGTGAGCACTAAAGAATAGTTAGCAAACATTTTTACAAAGCCTTTATCAAAAGATACTTTTGAGTATCTCAGGGAGAAGCTGGGAGCAATTCCCTTTCCCAAGTATGATTAGAATTTGCAGCAAAGAACATCAGTCCTTGGTGACTTATGAATGGTTGACTACTCTACTTCTGGAGTAGTACCTGTGCTTCATGATGTTTGGCACCCTTTTCCATTGATGTCAAAGGGGGAGTATTAGTAAGAGAGAGCATATACTCTAGGGGGGTATATAATCATTAAAATATAAACACAGTCAGAAGACTAGCAATAGTAAATAGGAACCCTTGATGAGGATATTGAGAAGATTGTAAAAATAAGGAGGATACTTTGGGTTGATGGTATCATATGTTGCCATCAATGTCAAAGGGGGAGATTGTTGGAGATTTGCTTCAATGAAAATTATTGTTTGTATATTTGTCATTGATGACAACATATAATATACTGTAGTGTCCTGTAATCAATTTTTAGTACAGATGTTTTGGAGCCTAGCGTGTTCATTTTTATGGTGTACACATGTTCTAGTTTTTATGTGCATTTATGCAAAGTCAGATATGTAGTTTCAGTTGAGTTATGTTAGTCCATTTTGACAGTTACAGTGACTGAAGATTATCTGTGAAGAGTCGATGTAATAACATTATTTCTTGAGTTGCGCCTATCATCAGGATATGCGTGTTTGTATTCATGTTTAGTTATGAGTTAACGATAATTATCTAAAGGTGCTAAATGTTTTCTAATAGAAGCAGAATGATTGAGTCAATTTGGTAGAGCCGACTATGTGAAGCATCGCATCTATTTGGCTTAAGTTGCGTGATTCTAATCAGGTTGCGTGCATGATTTGGAAGACTAAAGAAGTATTGAAGGAACATCTAAATCTGACTAAGATCACATATTTTAGGAAGATACTTATAGTAGTTCATTTGGTGAACGCTAAGGGTGTGAATGAGAAGAGAAGAGACAGAAAAAGTATAGAACAAAATGGTCATTGTGTTGGGATAGTAGAGACATTTCATTCATCAAGAAAATATCTATGTGAAGAAGAAGTGACAACATACAACACATTAGAACTGATCAAGAGAGCAGGTCTACTCAAACAGTTCATTTATCAGATATAGTGCATATCTATTTTACTGAAGGTTGCAGCCTTCATAATTTTAGTAGTGAGCTTTTTGGACAGTGAGTCCTCACCCCTAATAGGGTTATCTGTAAAAGAGTCCTACTAGGGTCAGACCCTTAACCGGGTCACTGTACTTATTGCATTGTATAAGAAAAACTCCTAACAGGGTTGCAATATCTTCTAATAGGGATAATTATACTCAAGTACAGTTCTTTGTGGGTGCTAATTCCCACTGGGGTTTTTACCTATTTGGTTTCCCAGTAACCAAAATTATTGTGTTCTATCTTGTGTTATCTGAATGTGTTAATGCTTAATGTTATTCTATAATTAATTGAAGAAAAGAATTAAACTAGTTGATAACTGATTCACCCCCCCCCCTCTTAGTTATCTCTTGGGACTATTCCAACACACCATAGTTAAAGATATGGTTAAAACTATTTAGTCTGTGATCTCTGAAGAAAACAAGGGTTAAGTAAAATGTTATGAGATCTAGCGAATATCGTCAGACTAAGGAAAGATCTAAAGGCTGGAGTTTAATCTCAATATAAACCTTGAGTTAGATAACTTTTTCAATGACAATGATATTCAATTAGTCACTAAGTCTCTATAAAAACTATGGTTAGCAAAGGTTAATTCAAGCTCAATGAACTTTGTAGCAGGAAAATCTATACCATAGATGAGAGAAGATTTGATGGATGGTGTTAAGTCACTGATAGAAGTCAAAATTCAAAATAAGTTTAGAGATGTAGAGGTAAAGATTCAAATGTTGACACATGTTTAACTCATTCCAGAGATCTACAGTAAACATGAAATCTCAAAATAAACCTGTGGTTAACAAACCTATCTGGCAACTTGGAGATAAATTTAGTTGCAAAGTCTCATGACAAACTATAGTTAAAGATAAAGTTTAAGATATTTCACATGAGCCGTTGGATTAAAATTGATCTAGTGGCAGTCGCGAAATCTCTGATCCAATGTAGAAAGTACAAAATGAATAAGAGATTTCACGCAAAGCGTCAGATTGAAAGAAGATCTAACGATGGTTGCATAATCTCTAATGAAACTCATAGTTAGTAAAATCTTTCTGAAACTTCAAATTTGTATAGTCACATAATCTCCAAAGGAAATCAAAGGTTAAACAAGAGTTATTTTTAAGGTTTAGTAGAAGAATCTTAGGATAAAGTATGAGTTAAGTGAATTGGTTTAGCGACTAAGAGATAACCATTGATCAATGTTTTGATCATGCAACATGCATTAAATCTCATGAAAAAACTAGAGTTAAGGCTATATCTCAGTGATAAGGAGATAAAGTAATTGCATAGTCCCTAAAGAGAACCAAAGTATGAGCAAGGTAAATGTTAAGAGCTTGGTCATGTGCCATGATGTACAGTCACTAGCCAATCAAAACATGAGGATTGTGACAACATGTATGAAGTAGGTGAGTTGTAATAAGTCAGAGCCAGTCATATCAAGTTTAGAATTTATTTTGCATAAAACAAGGTTTCATGATTACTCTGATTGGCCTTTTTTCAAAATGATAACGTGTCAACCTCAGGCACCACGACTAAGAGAAATTGATATCAAAGAAGGTAGAGTAATAGTAGAAGTGACTGAATGATAAATTCATGATTTCAAACAGATTGGCACATTTTTTTATCAAGAATAAATAAGTATTGTCGTTGCTTATTTCAGTTAACCAGAGTTTTAGATTTCAGTGCTAAAGATTGCATAAGAGATCAGTTCTTTCAGAAGAGTAGAATTGTCTAGATTTTAGAGTGAAGAAATGAGAGTTTAATTAGTATTGTTTTAGTTCAATGCAGACAAGATGAGTCAAGCAGTAAGTGTTTCTTCAACTAGTGGGAAGAGTGGAGCTGCTGATGATGATCAAAAGAAGAAAAGAAATGACACTGATGAGTTTGTGGCTCTCCTACAAGGAAAAAAGGTAAATGAAAAATAACTTGGTGATAACATGGCTTATGTTGGAGATGCTAAAATATTGATTGTTCAGGATACCATTTGTTTAATTATTTTCATAATAATAGTGATTGTCATGTTCCTGTGTCGAACCCTTGGACTTTAGGTTAGCCAAATTGATAGTTCCAGATGTGTTTTTAGATGTAGATTTATTGCTGGAGTTGGATTATAGGCATGATAAAATCTCTAAAACCATCAAGAAGAGTGATGGTACAACCCTAGTAACTCTAGATAGGGCATCCTTTATGAAAGATTTCAATATGTATAACCCTTGCACTACAGAGATAGACCTGAAATCCTTAGCTGCTAGGTATACAAGGGAAGCCTGTGTTGTAGAAAAAATGATTCAAAGTCATGTGCCAAAAGGTACCAAAAATTACATAGCATCCATTCCTAGTTGTTGGAGATTTGCCTTTGTGCAAATAGTTGACTGTATGTTTGTCATTAATGACAACATATAGTATACAACAGTAAACTGTATTCAATTTTCATTATGGATATATAGTCATTTATATGTTTTAGACATTTAATATACCATGTACATACATGCAGATTTAGATGTTCAGTAATAGTTGAGATATGTTACTCTGTTTACCAGCCACAGTTTCAGAAGATTGTTTTGAGAAAGCTGACTGTAATTTTATTGATTCTTCCATTGCATCTATCTATGGGATATGCGTGTTAAGATTCATTTTTATTTATGATTCAAAGAAAATTAACCAAAGGCACTAATCATGTTTCAACCAAAGAATTATGTTTGAGTAATTTTGGTGGAGCCGACTCTGTCAAGCAATGCGTCTATTCATTTTAAGTTGTGTGGTTATAATTAGGTTGTGTGCTTGGTTTGGATGATAAAAGAAGCATTGAAAGGATTCCTATAACTGACAAAGATCATATAATTTGGAGAAGATACTTATAGTAGTTCATTTGAAGATCACCAAGTGTGAATTATAAGAGATAGAAAAAGGATAGAACAAAATGTTGATTTTTTTGGGATAGTAAAGCTATTTCATTCATCAATTAAAGATCTATGTGAAGAAGCAGAGAGTATATACAATTCATTGGAACTGATCAAGACAACAGGTCATTATTAGATATAGTGTATATCTATTTTACTAAAGGTTGCAGGCTTCATCATATTAGCAGTGAGCTTTTGGACAGTGAGTCCTCACCCCTAATAGGGTTATTTTTAAAAGACTCCTAACAGGGTCTGACCTTAACTAGGTCACTGTACTTATTACATTGTAAAGATAAACTCTTAACAGGGTTGTAAGATCTTCTAACATGGATTATTATACTCAAGTACAGTTCTTTGTGGGTGCTAATTCCCACCATGGTTTTTACCTAGTTTGGTTTCCCCGTAACCAAAATTGTGTTCTATTTTGTGTTATTTTAAATGTGTATGTGCTTAATGATATTCTGTAATTAATTGGAGAAAAATAATTAAACTTTCTGATAACTGATTCACCCCCCTCTCAGTTATCCCTTGGGACTATTCTAACAATTGGTATCAGAGCCAAGTGCCTTGGAGAGAAATCCTAATAGCTTAAGGTACATCAAATGGTTTACTTCAGGAAAGAGAGTCCTAAGTTTGATGGAGAGAATTATCTTGACTGGAAGAAAAAAATGATAACACATCTTCAGTGCATTGGTTTTGAGATCTATGAGATTGATACTAATGAAATTGATGTTCCCACCTTGAAATACCTTGCAAAAGAAGACTCTACCAATAAACAAAAGGAAGTATTCACCCAAAATGCAATTGCCAAAGAAGCCCAAATCAGTGTGCTATCTGACAGTGAATTTTCTGAGATCAAGAAGGCAGAAAAAGCATATTCAATTTAGAAATACCTAGATTACATGTTTGAAGGATACATCCAAGACAAGAATGCATGTAGAAAGACATGGAAGAAAAGATACAACAATTTAGAGATGCTACCTAAAGAAAACATCAGAGCTTACAATCAGAGGATTAATGAAGCAGTCTCAGGAATCGGGAACAATGGTGGAGAAATTTTAGAGGATGATATAATGGAAATATTGATGACCACATTGACAACAGATTATGAAAGCAAGATAAACATCTTGGATGAAACCATGCAATTCTCAAAGGAATTTAAAATAGAAGCCTTGATTAGCAAAATATCAGCATTTGAGATATCAAGATTGAAGACATAACCTAAAATGGAAAAAAAAATTCAAAGCCTCAGTCCATGGCAAGAAATCCTTGAGCATCTCTAGTAATAATGAGAAAGAAGAAGTTGATACAAAACTAGAAGAAATCATTGCTATGATTGCTAAGAAAGAAAGGAAATGCAAAGTAAAATATTAAGGACAGCTACCATTCAAATGTTTTTCATGCAACAAAGTTGGCCACTTAGCATCCAAGTCTCCTACAAGAGTCAAGAAGTACAGATTAGATTACAAACCCAAATACACTAAGGAATACTATCATGATGAAGATGGTGTAACTGATGATGATTCAGGAGAAAATGAAATTGGATTTTTTGCAATTAAATATAATGAAAAAATGATTGATAAAATAGAAATTGAATTTGAAAAGAAAGCACAAGAATTACTTTAGTTTCACAAGCTGACATCAAAACAGACTGGATCATAGAAAATGGGTGTTCACATCACATGAAAGGTGACAAAGATTGATTTGTACATCTATTCAAGTACAAAGGTTGCATGGTTAGATTTGGAGATAACACTCCCAAGCCTATCATAGGCAGAGAATCTATCACCTTAGATGGAAAGAAGAAAATGGATGATGTTCTGTATGTTGATGGTTTGCATCATAACTTACTTAGTGTTGGAAAATTGCTAGATAAAGGATATCAGTTGGAATTCAAAAAAAATAGATGCATTATTAACAACAAAGAAGGAGACATGATTGCATCAGACTCAAAGACCAAATGTAATGTTTTCTAGCTTAACTTCAAAGTAATTTGTTTTGTTGCAAAAGTGGATGACAGTTGTATTTGGCACAAAAGACTTTGTCATATCAATTTTGACAACATAGTGAAGATAAGTAATGTAAAGGTAGTAAAAGACCTTCCTAGTATTGCAGGACCAGTTGATACTATGTGTAAAGGATGTGATGGGAAAGCATGTGAGGACCTCATTCAGAAGAAAAAAGAACTTTGTAGAGAAAAAATTAGATCTAATACATACAGACTTATGTGGACCTACTCAAACAAGATCATAATATGGTGAAAGGTATTTCATTTTGTTTATTGATGATTTCTCTAGGATGATGTGGGTTGTGTTCTTGAAAGACAAATCTAAAGCTTTTGAGAAGTTCAAAATATTCAAAGCTAAAGTTGAAAATGAATCTGGATTAAAGATAAAATGTCTGAGATCTAATAAAGGAGGAGAATTCACCTCTGATAAGTTTCTTGAGTACTGCGAAGAACATGGAATAAAAAGACAACTAAGTGCAAACAAAATCCCTCAACAAAATGGAATTTTAGAAAGGAGAAACATGATAATATTGTACATAGCGCACACTATCATGATTGAAGGGAAATTTTCACACACCTATTGGAGAGATGCAATCAATACAAAAGTCTATACTATCAACAGAATCCAACTAAGACCAAGCGCAAAAAAAACACCTTATGAACTTTGGTTTGGTAATTTACTTACAGTAAAGTACTTCAAAATCTTTGGAAGCAAGTGCTACATTAAGAGTGATGATGGTGTTGGAAAAATTTATGCTAGAAGTGATGAAGGTATTTTTCTTGGTTACTCTACTAAGGGAAAAGCTTACAGATGTTTCAATTTAAGGTTGAAGAAAATCATTGAGAGTGCACATGTGAAGATTGATGAGAAGTTCATGATTCAAGAGAGATATTATGAATATGCACCTATGATTGAAGATTAAACTAAACCGATCAATAAAGACACAGTTATTGAAGAAATGTTTGACTATATTGATGTATCATGCAATAACCCTCAACCAAGTCAAGAAGAATCATAGATTATAGATGAGAGTGTTGTTGGTGCCCAAAAATGTTGAATTGAATTTCCTTTGGACTTTCCAATCCAATGATGGGAAATCCAATTATTTTTGGCCAACTAACGGGAATGATCGATTATGATCCTCTTCCCCTATGCTTCTGGCTTTGCAAGACCAAGGTGGGTGAACCTTCACCTGAACAGGCTTTTTATAGTAGATAACATGTGTATGGAACTCAAACTTCTGTCTCTCAAAGTATGACAAGGCACTTGAAATAAATCTAACTAAAAGCAATATATCATGAACTGTAAATTGAAATACTTTAAGTAATTGAAAGAATGTTTGTTAAATGTGTATGTAATTTGAAATGAATAGATAGATAAGATAGCACAAAACTATAAACAATGAACTGAATAACTGTAATCCAAATAATGATTAGACCAGTGCCTTATTCTACCATGGGCAATAGAGTCAAGATCATTCCAATCTTATGTTCAACCTCAGAGATAGTTTTATAAGAAAACTTATCACTTCAAAGGTGTTATGG